>VZTD01002848.1:84510-144830 GCA_013397725.1 Rhagologus leucostigma | reverse complement strand
TCCCCCCCTCCCCCCATCCATCCCTCCACCCATCCATCCATCCGTCCATCCATCCATCCATCCATCCATCATCCATCCATCCATCCACCAGCCTTTCCATCTAACCGTCCAGCCGTCTGTCCGTCCATCCCTCCCCTGGCCCACCTCCCACTCTGTCCGTCCCTCTGTCCCTCCCCCCAGTGCTGGATTTAACCCCACCCCCACTCAGCAGTGGGGCCGTGCCCTGCAGGGGGAGGGGAGTGGTGGGGACAGGGGTGGAGCACCCCCAGGCCCCACCCACTGACCACACCCACTGACCACACCCATTGGCCACACCCACTGACCACACCCCCCAGGAGCTCCACCCCTCCCCAAAGGCTCCACCCCGAAGTCCCACCAGGACCAACATTCCCCCAGGATCAGCTCCCTACTGGGGAACACCACAAGACCCCCTCTCCATCCTGGCCCTTCCCAGCTGCAGCAGCCGGGCTCATCCTGAGCATCCACCTGCATTTTTGGGGTCAAATCCTGCAATTTGGGGTCAAATCCTGCGATTTGGGGCCATATCTTGCGATTTAGGGCCCTCCCTGGGCACAGCAGTGCTGGGGTGGGGGATAGAGACAGAAAATCCACACAAAGACCCCCCCAGTGCCTGGGGGACCCTCCTGTAGTGCCCAGGCTGGGGGAGGGAGAGCGTCCAGCCCCACCAGTCTCTCCCAGTACGAGGTGGAGGTTACTGGTGCAGGGTCCAGCCCCACCAGTCTCTCCCAGTACGAGGTGGAGGTTACTGGTGCAGGGTCCAGCCCCACCAGTCTCTCCCAGTACGAGGTGGAGGTTACTGGTGCAGGGTCCAGCCCCACCAGTCTCTCCCAGTACGAGGTGGAGGTTACTGGTGCAGGGTCCAGCCCCACCAGTCTCTCCCAGTACGAGGTGGAGGTTACTGGTGCAGGGTCCAGCCCCACCAGTCTCTCCCAGTACGAGGTGGAGGTTACTGGTGCAGGGTCCAGCCCCACCAGTCTCTCCCAGTACGAGGTGGAGGTTACTGGTGCAGGGTCCAGCCCCACCAGTCTCTCCCAGTACGAGGTGGAGGTTACTGGTGCAGGGTCCAGCCCCTCCAGTCTCTCCCAGCACGAAGCAGAGGCCACTGGTGCTCGGGGGCTCCAGGAGCCGCCCCAGCAGGAGGCCCCGACCCGCTTATTAAAGGCCGATTAACGAAGATTAAAACCTCCCAGCAGCGTCTGCCAGGCTGAGCTGCCTCCCCCGGCCCTGCTGCCGGATCCGGGGCCCCTTTGGGACACCCCAGCCCGGCCATGGGATGTCCTGGGGTCCCCAAACCCCCAGATCACCCTCCCAGCCAGGGCAGCACCTTCGATGGCCGAGGGATCCGCTCCAGCTCAGCGGGAATACCCGGGAGCATCCCCAGGAGAGCAGCCCCATTCCTCCTTTCCTCCCTTCTCTTTGTCCTTCCAGCTTTTTCCTGCTCTTCCTCTCACCCCAGGCCACAGAAGCCCCCGCGGGATTCTCCGGATCCAGTGACCTTCATTCCAATAAAGCTGCTGAAACCCATCCCTGCGTTTCCCGGCTCCTCCTTGGGTTTGTGTTCCCAAAAAACATCCCCCGGCTCGCCGGGACCCTGGGGGTGAGAAAGGGCTAAAAATCGAGGAATTCAACCCAAAAGTCAGCTCAGCCCCTGGGTGGGAGCTCGGGGGGATGCTCCAGCACTCCCAAGGTGTCCATCTGGCCCCAGGTTGGTGCAGGAAGATGAAAACGAGATAAATGGCACAAAAAAAAAAGGATGAAGCCCCAAAACCATCCTGGGGATGCTCAGCTCCTCCTCTCCAGCCCCAGCATGGGAAGGGGGAGGGACCAAACCCCAAAACACCCAGCAGGAAGGGAGGGATGGCAAATATTCCCAAAACATCCCCCAAATGCCCCCAAATCCCCCAAAACAGGAGAGTTGGACAGCCGGGTAGACACATTTGTAACAATTTATTGAATGAGGCAATAATAGACACCGGGAAAACAAGGGGGGGGGGTCCATGCTCTGCTATTTGCCTGGTTTTTGTCTTTTTTTTTGGGGGGGGGGTGGTGAGAGGAACCTCTGGGACTAAAAGAACCTCATTTCATCGCCAAAGAAACACTGACTTGAAAAGCCACCGACATCTTCACAACGACGATAAAAAAATACTCATTAGAAAAAGAAAAGAATCCGTAAACTGGAGAACCAGGACTGTTTTCTATGGAAAGATCTCCCTCCCCTCGGAAAAGGACTGAAGAACTGTATACAAAGAACGGCTGATAGGTTTGTTTTGGTGGTTTTTTTTCCCCATATAAAACAAGCAAATACAAGAATCTGAGAACTTCCTCGAAGGCGGAGCGAGACGCGGAGAACTTGAACGGCCACTTGGAAATCATAATAAAAAACACCCCCCCCCAAAATAACCCCAAAAATTAAATCCCATGGGAACTGCTTGGGGGAGGAGGAAGGGTTTGGTTGGGCACAAGGGTTTGGCCCATGGGGATGCTGAGAAAAATCTGCCCCCCCCCCCAAACACCACCCCAAAAGGCTTTTTTTAACCCTCCCGGGAAGGATTTTGGGGTTAAAAACCGTGTTGGGAGAGGCACAGGGCAGGACCGGGGCGGGGCGGAGGGCTGGGGGGGAAGAGGGTCCCCCAAAGGGAAGGGTCTCGCTCGCATCCCCCCTCCCAGCGAAGCTTTTCCTGTGGGAACTGGAGGAGGAGAGGATGGGGCGGCAGCAGGGAGCGGGACGAGCCCGAGGCGGCTCTTTGGCAAGGGAAATCCTGGGAATGCGGTGGGAAAAAGGCGGTGGGGAGGGGGGGAGGACGCAGCCAGAGCCCCTTTAGAGGCGCTTCCACTCCGGTCTAGAGCCGCGAAACCGGGAAATAATAATAATAACAACAACAACAACGACAATAATAATAATAATAAAGGAAAAAAACCAAAAACCCCAAGGATCTAAAACGGCAGGTACGAGAGCAGAGAAGTCGGAACAGGTCTCCAGTGTGCACCAAGGGGAGCCGAGCGGGGCGCGGATCCTCCGGCAGGCGCACGGCTCCTGGAAGAGCATCATCCCTTCGGGGGAGCATCATCCCTTCGGGGGGAGGTCGCCACCCCCCTGCAGTCACACATGCATTTTTTTTTTAATTTTTTTTTTTTATTTTTTTCCCCCCTCCAAGAGAGGAGGTTTTTTTTTTCCAAACTTTTTTTTTTTTTTTTCCTTTCTTCCTTTTGGGGTTTTTTTTTTTTTTTTTTTTTTGGTTTTTTTGGGTTTTTTTTTTTTTTTTTTTTTCTTGTTTTTTTTGTTTTTTTTTTTTTTTTTTTCCGGGGTGGGTTTTTGGAATATAAAAGTCCATATTAAAATCTTTGATACCTAATTTGCTGCCGAGGGCGGGCCGTGCCCGGAAGGTGCCAGCGGGTGCTGCCGGAGCGGCGTTGGCCGAGGGTGTCCGTGCTGCCCCCCCGGCCTCCTCCTGCTCGATCCCACGGGGGGCGGGGGGAAACCGGGGCATAAAGGGTCGCTTTATTTTAATTTTCTTTTCAACCTCCTCGGAATCAAAGTCCCGTCACAATTTGGCTTCTCGCTCCTCCGAGAGCAGAGTGGCGCTAGAAAAATGCACTTTACACAACATCCTCTGCCAGGATTTGGTTTGTTTTCGTTTTCGTTTGTTTTTTTTTTTTTTTTTTTTTTTTTTTTTTCGTTTTAAAAAAAAAAAAAAAAAAAAAAAAAAAAAAAAAAAAAAAAGAAAAAAGGTCAACGAAACCTTTTCATTTCCAAAGCTGGGAGACTCGATGCCACCTGATTGCCGTCTCTGGAGAGGCGTAAAAAAAAATGAAGTCGCGTAAGAGACGAGGAGAATCGCCACGATCCCGCTGCTCCGGGCGCCGTCACTGATCCAAGGTCACCACCTCCACCGCCTGCCCGTCCATGGTGACGGCAGTGTCCGCTATCCTCGTGGTCACCGGCGCCATCGCCACCTGCACGGGGCCGTTGCCTTGGGCCAGGCTGGTCACCACGGTCTGGTACATGCTCACCGGGATCTGCACGAGGCCTGCGGAGACAGGAGGGAACAGGAGTGGGATTGGGAAGGAGCGGAGCGGGAACGGCGCGAGGCGGCCGTGAGGTCCCCAAGGGTTTGGGGGCTGCATTTGTGCTGCTCTGCTGGTGGTTCTTTGGATGGTTGGAGCTCTCCCAGCTGGAGGAGGGTCCTCAGCTCTATGAAGATGTGGAGCTGCTGGAGCAAATCCAGGGGAAGCCATGGAGATGCTCCGAGGGCTGCAGCCCCTCTGGAGCCAGGCTGGGAGAGCTGGGGGTGTTCACTTGGAGAAGAGAAGGCTCCAGGGAGAGCTTCCAGCACATTCCAGGACCTAAAGGGGCTCCAGGAGAGCTGCAGAGGGACTGGGGACAAGGCCTGGAGGGACAGGACCCAGGGAATGGCTTCCCACTGCCAGAGGGCAGGGATGGATGGGATCTTGGGAAGGAATTCCTGGCTGGGAGGGTGGGGAGGGGCTGGGGTGGAATTCCCAGAGCAGCTGTGGCTGCCCCTGGATCCCTGGAAGTGTCCAAGGCCAGGTTGGACGGGCTTGGAGCACCCTGGGACAGTGGAAGGTGTCCCTGCCCATGGCAGGGGTGGCACTGGATGGGCTTTAAGGTCCTTCCCACCCAAACCATTCCAGGATTCTATCCATGGAAAACCAGCTGGATTTGCCCTCCATGAAGCCAACGGGATGGGAGCAGGGATGGGATGGGTTTGGGATGGGTGGCAGCACCTGGGGGCCCACACCCCGGGGCTGTGCGGCTGCAGGGAGGGAGAATAAGGATGGGGAGGAAAGAAATAACATCAGTTTTGGAGGAGGAACCCAAACCAGCCACGTTTTGGGATGGTACAGCAGGGACCTGCTCAGCCAAACCCATCAGGCCCAGTTTTCCTGGAGGCAGGGATTGCTCCCACCCCAATCCCAGGGATTGCTCAGCTCACCCAGGCTGAGGCTGATTGCTCCCAGCCCATCAGGGATCACCCACAGCCACAGGACACACTTCCTACACGCGTTTTTCCACTCGATATGCCCAGAACTGGGAACCGCAGGGCTGAGGAAGGGATAAATTCGGCTCCTCCCATCCCCTGTAACTCCGCAGGTCACTCAAACACCTCCCCACCGGTGGCACACGGGAGGATCCCACTGCTGCGCATCCATGAGCCCCATTGCAACCCCTGCCCAACACGATTCCCTTCCTCCAGCTCCCCTTCCATCCCAGCCAGGTCCTTCTCCCCTCACAGGGAAGAGGCAGCGTGGCACCACCAAGCCCCGGCCAAGCCAAATTGGCTCCTGGCACTGGCTCCAGGCTCTCAGACGTGTGTGGGACACATAAAACAGAGAAAGGAAAGCAACCTCCCCCTTTCTCAGCCCTTCCCCAGTCGTGGATGAGTCCAGCAAAGCAGAAACAGCTTTTCCCAAGGGTGGCTCAGCTGCAGGAGGGGATCAGAGGCCTCCAGGCTGAGGACGGAGCTGGCAAAGCTTCAGTGCTGCAGTGCCGAGTCCTGGTGAGCCGGGAAACACCAACCCAGGTGACAACAAAACGAGGTCCCTGAGGGTTACTGGGATGTGAACGGTGAAAAGAGGTGGAAAAAATAGCAAGGAGCACTCGGCAGAGCTGGGCAGGGGAGGGGAACGGCAAATCCTGGAGGCTGGGAGGAGAAACTTCATCGTTCTAGTCCGGTATTGTCCCACCTGTGCCTTGGCCAAGGGGGATTTGGACAAGCGAGATGATTTAGACATTTCAGAAATTACCCACACCTCTGCTGGGGATAAAAACAGCTTTTTGAGGTCAACAAATCCTTCCAGCAGCAGCATGGGATGGACGGCCAGCCCCTGCCACGACACCAGGCTCCCGAGCGAGGCTTTCCAGACAAAGCAGCGCAGTCCCTGCGGGCTGAGGCGCAGGGAGCAGAGCTCTGCCCCACCAAGGGCACTTGTTTGATAACGCGAGGCGGCTCCGCGTCCTGGGATAACTCCCTGTGCAGACAGGAAAGCTTAGGAGTTAATCGTGCTGACCAGGTGGGTGACCCTGGCGCAGCCCAGAGCTCCTCCAGCATCCCTCCCCTCGGGGTCCCAAAGCACTCCGTGGGCTGGGAAGTGTCCTGATCCCCCAGCCAGAGGGGCTGCGGCCACGTTCACCAAGCCCAACCACGGAATTGGTTCCCTGGTCGGTTGTTCAGCACCACCTGCCACGAACGGGGCAGGGTCAGGAGGAGGTTCCCAGCTCCCAGGGCGCTTTCTGGTCAGTGGGAATTTCAGGCAACAAAACAAAAGAGAAAAGAGAGCTCAGGCTCAGCCCTCCTGAAGAAAATCTCCTAGCAGACCCCTCGGGAGAACACAGCACATCCCAGTTTAAGCAGGACCTGGGGATCTGGCCTGGGATGCGCCTCAAATCCCCACTCCAGACCAACAAGCCAACTAAGCCCTTCGGGTTACTCGGGTTGTTAACCCAGAGCAGATCAAACGCCGCACGGACAGCCCAAGGAGCAGAGCCAGCACCGCCCCCACGGGCCACAGAGCACGCGGCGTTCAAGCCGCGATCCCTCCACGCTGTCCAAACGGGCCAAACCCGGGTGCTGGTGAGCCCTGAACACCCAGCTGGGGTATTTGGGAAGGACGAGTTAATTCAGACAAGGCTCGGCCGAGCCCGGCCGCCTCTCGGAGCGCGCGGACGAGCGGGGAAGTCTCCGCGAGAGACGGCGCCGCGCAGATCCCTTTCTGCACGGGATTAACGCAAATCGCCTCAGCACATGACGTAGCGGCCCTTCCTGCCAGGGGTGGTAACAAACCGAAGGAGGAGAGGGCTGGAAAGTCTGCTGTGCATTAGAGCCGAGCTGATCGCCCTTGGGAGAGAGACGATTAAACCACTGAGATGCTGTAATCAGGTCTGGGATTGGCCCCGCGCTGCATCTGCTCAGACCTGCGCCCTGATTAGCCCTAATCTAGCTGGCATATGTTAATCTAAAGCATGGATTTCGGACCCTTTCAATTGTATTAAAAACAGGAAATCCATTAGACAAAAAAAACAAAAAACAAAACAAAAAAAACCATCCAAACCCAAACCAACTTCTCGAGTCTTCGAAAAATACGTTTCTGCAAAGAAAGCGGAGCCGGGCCGGGGAGCGCTGCGAGGAACGGGGCAGGCGGGGAAATGGGATCCCAGTAGATCCCGTGGCTGCTCAGACCGGCTCCGGTCTGTCACAGAGAGGTGACGGATCACGCATGGAGCAGCACAAACCATGGCCACAGGCTCCCAGGAAGATGCAGCCAGGCTGTGACTTTGCTTCTCCTCCCTAAAGCCACCCAAAAAGCCCCTCCTGTCCTTGGCAGGGGTGAGGAGCCAGCTCCAGCCATCTGGGCACAAGGACAACATCTAGAGAGGCAGCTGGGACAGCACCAGCTCCTGCCACACCCCAGAGAAAGATGTTTTTGGGTGGAGGATCAGCTAGCTTTGGCAGGAAGGAGGGTCCGGCATGGCCGGTGACAGCCATGAGGGGAATGGGTAGGACGCGAGGGTGGCCAAGGGAGGAGAAGAACCATGGAAGGCCTTACAGGTTGAGATGGCCACCAGGAATCAAAGGATTGGAGTAGATTGACTCCGAGGTGGCTGTGGCTGGACTCTAACGTCGGGTCAGACAATGTTTGCAGCTGCATTTCAGCTGCGGGACTGTGATGGGCCCGAGGAGAGAATGAAACTCCTGCTGCTTCAGCAGAGAAGAGGTTTCAGCTTAGGGAAGAGCAAGGATAAGTCAGGATCTACCTCAGGCCAGAGAAACACAGGACTCAGAGGCAAAAAGTCACGCGATAAAGAAATTTCTGATAAAGAAATCTCACCTGGCACGGAGCAAAAGAGCACAAGAACACCTGTTTTGATCCTAAATTGCAGGTGACTCCATTAAACTACCCCAAAGGGCTTTAGGGGAGAAGGCTGGGTGGGTGGAACGATTCAGTGCACGAGGAATTGGGGTCAAGGATCAGAAACGCCCTGGACATCCAGGACAGTTGGATGCTCAGCGAACCGAGATCATCAGTGCCAGTTTCTGCCTGCCTTTCACACTTCCTCAGCCTTGAGATCCAAGATGGCACAGCATGGACAAGGGTTTAGCTTCAGCTTCATTCCCAGTCCTTCAGGATATGGGATATTGTCCTGCTCAGGGACACGAGACGTCCCGTCTTCTTCCTGGTATCTCAGGTTGAGTCCATCCTAATCTTCCATCTAGCGTAAAGAGGCTCAGGCCATGGAATCATGGAATGGTTTGGGTTGGAAGGTGCCTTAAACATCACCCAGTGCCACCCCCTGCCATGGCCAGGGACACCTTCCACTATCCCAGGCTGCTCCAAGCCCCAGTGTCCAGCCCGGCCTTGGACACTGCCAGGGATCCGGGGCAGCCACAGCTGCTCTGGGCACCCTGTGCCAGGGTGTTCCCACCCTCACAGGGAACAATTCCTTCCCAAGATCCCATCCATCCCTGTCCTCTGGCAGTGGGAAGCCATTCCCTGGGTCCTGTCCCTCCAGGCCTTGTCCCCAGTCCCTCTGCAGCTCTCCTGGAGCCCCTTGAGGCCCTGCAAGGGGCTCTGAGCTCTCCCTGGAGCCTTCCCTTCTCCAGTCGGGACACCCCCAGAAGCTCCATGTCCTTCTGCTGCTGGGGTCCCCAGAGCTGGACACAGCTCTGCAGGTGGGGTCCCTTGACAGAGTAGAGGTGGACAATCCCCTCCCCTGACCTGCTGTCCACGCTGTGGGGTGAGCCCTGGACACAGGTGGCTTTCTGGACATCTGCCCATGTGGCTCCACATCCAAATGCCATGAGACTGAATAAACTTGGATATCCCATCCCAGGTATGAGGCAGTCACAGCAGGAATGGTTGGAAGATGGGCTGGAATGGCAGCACAGGTCCTGCCACCACAAAGTTCCATCAGTGAGGAAACCAGCCCAAGGCAACCTGGGACAAAGCTCTGTCCAGACTGGCAGCAGATGGAATGAAGAGCCTTCTGCCGTGAGCCCTGTGAATGTCTGGCATGTTCTCCTTACGGCAGCAGTGGGAATTCGCAGCTGGACAGGCAGGTTCTGCGAGCCTTGGAACGCTGACACCAAGACAGGAGTTGTCTCAACAGCCTGGTTGGACAATATGGACATTCCATGCAGCATCCTGAAAACTTCATGTGGAATCTGCAAAGCCACGTGGAATGGCTGGGAGGAATGGAGTAGTGTGTAATTTCACACTGCCAGTCACCCGTGGAGTGAGGGATGCCCTCTTGGCTTGACCCTCTACATCGCGGGAAGGTTGAACGGCAGGACCTCGCATGAAACTTTTTCCACGTGGAGCTCAAACAGGAACTCAAGACCAAAGTCCTGTAGGGTAAGGAGGCAGGAACCAGCCCCACTCTTGACCGGACGACAGCAACCACTGCCACCACGCTGAACGTCACCACAAGAACAGAAAAAGCCTCTTCCTTCAAAAAGTGCAAAATCCTCTTCTTTGGTAGCATCAATGACAACACCTAGGAACGATCAGAGAGCCGACCTCCTGCCAAGGCAAACTCCCATGGGAACAGCCCCTGGAAGGGGAGGGGAAGGCAGTGGAGAAGCATTCCCATGTGGTTCCTGCATCAGGGAGCCAGGAGTCCCAGGCAAGGCCCAGCCCTCTGGTTCCAAGCCAGGCCGACCCCAACAAGAGGAGCGAGATGGTGCAAACCTTCTCAACACCCTCGTGCTTGAGGGAAGAATCCAAGAGTGGAGCCGTTACCTGAGGAGAGTTCATGGCTCTACAGGCTGTGATGTCACAAGAAACACTGCTCTGGGCACGTAGGAGTAGAGACAGGTCTGGAGTCGTGAAGCAGCACAGAATTATTGCTCCGGGGAGTTCTTTTATGGGACAGAATGGGAAATGCACAAGAACTTGAGCGATCACCTTGGAGCCCCTCAGAGAGCAGAGGACATGATCTGGTTTTTGCAAGGCAACCTCATCTTATGAAAACCCAGAACCTTGACTGAGAGCTGCAGGTGCCCTTCCAAAAGCTGATGCTGCTGCTGGGGATCCAGAGGCCAAGGCTCACACATCCTGCTCTTTTCTCCTGGACACCAAAGGAGTAAGTGCTGCAAGCTGTGAGCACTGCAGAGTCAGGAGTGAGCGGCCTCACAAGTCCCTCAGCCCTCTGTGTCAGCCCCAAATGGAAAAGGCTAAAAAAAGTGGAATTTTCCACTGGACTGCCTTGGCCGTTGATGTTCAGCTCGTTCAGAGGACTTTGTTTCCATCAACACTGAGGGGAAACCAGAGCAAACTGTGCTGAGCACCATCCTGCCAAAGCCTCTCGCAGCAGATACTCCTGCAGCTTCTCCTTCCCCTCCTCCGGAGGCAGGGGCTGAGGAATCCAGCCGAAATTCCTGTGCTCAGGAATGCACTACAGGGCTCTAGCACACAGGCCAGCAGATACCATCTCACCACCACGTTCCTTTCGGAGCCAAGGGCGACGTTTGAAGTCGCGATGGAAGAATTCTCGTCAACGGTTCAGAACGAGTAGATTTTAACACACACACACACAAAAAAAAAAAAAATCAAGCCAGAGGACCTCCAAAAAATGAAATGTTTGCCCTCAGTGGGCAGCACAACGAAAGGGCACTGGGCATGCTTCGGTGTAAATTCCTAGGTGTAAATACATCAAGGCTGATGCAGGTAAGTAGGGAATAATCGTCTTTTCCGATTGTGTTTTCCCCAGTAGGACACGAGCTTGAAGTGCAGCACGGAAACCCGCACTTAGGAGGCGGGAAAAATCCCAGACAACAGCTAAATGTAAGGTTGGTGAAGTTCTGGAGCAAAGTCTCCGTCACTGGAGGTCTTTTCGAGGAGGTAAGACCGAGGCTGGCTCAGGAAAGGGGCTGGTCCTACAAAACCCTGGAGCAAAGACCACTCCTGTCCTTACCAACTGCAATTTTGGACACCACCTGGAGGGTTACTGCCAGCGCTGCTCAGCACAAACATTAAAATGTCCCACAGCTGATTTTTATTAGATGTTTCCTCTCATTGGGAACCTGGTTTGCGAAGATTTCTGGAAAACATCCTCTTGACCACCTCCCTTCTGGGGGACTGACTCGAGAGGCCTTCAAGAGGTGGGAGAAGACAATCAATGGGCACGAGGGTGTATTTTCAGGAAGATAAACCAGCTCTTTAACGAGTTCCAACCACAGCAGCTGAAAGAAGAGCTCTCAAAGTCAGGTGTTACCGTGACAAATCCTAAACTGCCAACCTAAACGTGTCCCTTAAGGCATGAGGTGTTGACACAACACCACGGAAGGGATTTCACCCAAAGCCAGCCTCAGAAATAAAGCATTTCAGGAATCCCACCACACTCAGCAGTGACAGAAGAGCAGAAGACATCCCTCAGCACGGACACTTAGTTAAAGATAAGATGAACTGAAAACTCAGCCCCCCATCTCTCACTGCCTCAACTTCAAGAGCATCAACGGTAAACTCAAATTAGATATCTTTTAGGGTGATAACTGGAAGGATTTTTCCCATCAGAAATGGCTCAGTGCCCCATCCCTGGAAGTGTCCAAGGCCAGGTTGGTCAGGGCTTGGAGCAAACTGGGATAGTGGAAGGTGTGGGTGGAACTGGGTGATCTTTGGTCCCTTCCAACCCAAACCAGCCTGGATTCTGTGATACTGCCACATCACAAAACCCCCAAGCAGTGATTTAAGCTCTGAGAACTTCCCAAGCTCACAAGTCACAGCTCTTCCCTACAGAACCTCTGTGCCAGTCAGTTCAAAACACGAAGATTTTTTTCCACCAAACGACAATTTGCAAAAAGGCTGCAGTCCTCATTCAAGATCCTCCATCATCTGTCTTTTCAAGAGCTACCCTGGTCAAAACCCCAGTAAAGAACAATTTAATGAGGCACCTGAAGCTTTGGGAGCAAAGTTGAGTTAATTAAGTTACACCATAGCCTTGACTTTTCCTTAGACCGGAAGGTAAATGCAGGAGATAAGATCCAACATTCCCACCCACAGCTGCTCGCGACGCAGCCCTGGCATCGTCGCCTCCTTCCCTGCATCCACCACATCTCCATGGTCACATCTCAGTCTCTCAGACTGTCCCTGGGGGGTCACCTGCCTGCTTAACACTGTCAGTTTGGTCCCTTCTCCTGAGCTTTTCAAGGAACGCCTGGATGTGGCACGCAGTGCTCTGGGCTGGGGGACCAAGTGGGGATCAGGCACAGGTTGGACTCGATGATCTTGGAGATCTTTTCCAATCTAACGGATCCAGTCTGTGATTCTTTGGCTCCTCTGGATCTGTTGCAAGGAGTTTCCTTCTCTGCTCCTTCAGGGCAACGGGAGCTGCTGTCTCAGTGACCCATAAAGCTACTGGTTGATCCGGGACCTCCCGCCTGACACCCTCGGAATGGGACTGGTCAGGATGCAACACCACATTTACACGGCTCATTCCTCCTCCCACTCACTCAGCTTCAGCAAAATGTCGGTGTTTCGCATCAAGGTGTTGTTTTAAACAAAATCCAAACATCCAAACTTGAGGGTTATCTCCAAATCTCAGTCGGGGACCAACCTTCCTCCCCCAGCTGGGAGCACCAGCATCTTTGGGACATCCCTGTTTTCTTCCTCCCTATGAGGAGGGAAGGGCCACGGCCTAGCCAAGATCTGAAACATCTTTGCTTTAATCTCCCTTATTTCTTCCAGATCTTTTGGGGGGGCTTTCTCGATGATGGGTTTGTTTTGGGGAGTTTTGGGACTTCTTTTAAGGTTGCAGTAGTTTGAGACAAAAACCACAGGGCTGGAGTTCCTGATTTACAGGAATTATCTCCTCTGGAGCCACATCGCTTCCATGGAAAGAGGAAGATCCCAGTGAGCCAACCTGATGCCCAGACTCTTCCCTGGCACAGCAAAGGCCCCCAGTCTCCAGCAGTGGTGACAAACGTGTCCTTCAGCGGTGACACCGGTGCCATGGACCTCTGTCTTTGCAGCGAGGACAGCCCCAGAAGGAAAAAAACTTGCAACGATTTTTAACACTGGAAACAATCTGAAATCCCAGGTTTTCCGTTTCAGCCTCATTTTGACGGAAAAACTCGAAGAAAAGGATGCTTGGGAAAGAAGCAGAGCAGCAGTTTGGTCTCCTGGGGGTGGATTAGCTCCACACCTTTTGCTTTGTCTTACCTGAGGCCACCTGTTCCTCCCTCTCCCTTCATGGGGCAAACTCAGAGCTGAGAACAGGTCCTGGGCATCACCTGAGGCAGAATTGAGCCGTGCTTGCTTAATTCTGCAGTCCTCACCTAGACCTGCCCCTCTATGCTGGGTCTCCAGGGCGTGGCACCTTAAACTGGAGTCGATTTGGCATTTAGGAGAGGTGACAAACACAGGGAATGTGCCTGCCCGTGGGAAGGAAGGTTTTTAAGGGACTCCAGGGCTGGAAGCTTAGAGAATAGCCCGTCTAAGCCTCCGTGATGAGCTGGCTTTGGCGTGGACACACCTGAGAAGATTAGAAGTCTATCGTGGTCAATCATCTCTACACGAAACACAGATAAAAATAGAGAAAGTCCAGCAACCCCTGAGGTCTGCTCCAGTTGGGCTTTGCTTTCCCCACGATCTGCTGGGTGTTAACACAAAACATGGGGCAGACAGGGGTTATCTGTGCCAAGCTTCTCGGGGAGTGGGGAGAGGAAACATTTAAGGGCGAATCAGTCTGTTCCTCTTCTCAGAAATCAGGTGTTAAACCCATGAACGAGATTCTGAACAATCACCTAGAAGGGATCCCTGCTAGATTTTGCCATAAATATTTTGTTGACTGCCCTGTTATGCTTTTAACATCCCCAGGGGCTCTCCCAGAGGAAGAGCTGAGACCGATTCTTATCCTGCTTTTTTAAACAGCTTTTAGTGTCCTCTATTTTCCATAGGTTTTTATTAATGGCTACTGTGCAAAGCAAGGCAGGGCTTTGCTAAATTTACTAAAATACCTAAAATTAAAAACCTCAAATTACTAAAACATTTTATTACCTGACCGATACAAGCCCATTTTAAAATAAAATCATTTGAATCGAATCATTATTTTCAAAAAATAACTGAAATATCCCCATATCCTAACGAAGCAGATAAATATTCGGCAGAGTTTCTGCAGGGACAAGACTTGGGGCAACGTTACCAATCATAAATAGAGTGGGAAGGGAATACCCATCATGTCAAAGGCAGGTCCAGAAGGTGTCCATGGTCCAGAAGCTGGCAGAAGCATCAGAGAATCACAGACCTGCCCTCCTGTGCTGTGACCCTCAGCCCATCCTACTTCTTCCCTCAGGTTCCTGCTCCAACACCTATAACTCCTCAGGGCTGCTGGGTGCTCCAAGGGTATTTGTGGGGTTGTCTCTTCTTTGATTTCCTGCTTTAACTCTGCAACAGACCCGTGACCTTGAAAAACCCGACTTCACAAATCCAAAAGTCACAGCATCCCCACGAGCCCCTCCATCACCACAGGACTGCCGCTGAGGGTTGTTAAAATCCCAACCTCTGTCCTCACTGATTCTTTACTTAAGTCATGATAAAGAGAGAGCTTGGCTTGTGTCAGGCTGAGAGAAGATACCAGCACATCCCAAAGGCATTTCTACCCCAAATGGTGTCCAGGCACAAAACCCAGACAGACATAGCCCCTTTAACCCCGAGAAACACCAAGAGGGACCTAAAGGTACAAAACCAGCTAAATCCCAACTACCAAACTACCACCACAAAAATCCACTCACCTGATGAACTCTCTGCCAGGCTCCACTTGCAACCTGAATAGTCTGCTGCTAGGATGCCTGACAATGAAATGCAAGTGTAAAAGGCTGGGAAAAGGGCAAATGCTACAGCTGGGGAGGGGGGGATTTAGTGGGGTAATTAATGTATTCATAGGAAATACATCCTTTGGTTTACTGGGTGAGTGCAGAAATTCAGTGCCCACAGAGGAGGAGAAAACTCAGTGACCACAAAGGAGGAGAAAATTCAGTGACCACAGAGGATATTAGGGCAGAGTAACTAAAATATTCCTAATTGCATACAGAACATTGTGTGTGTAAGGGGGAGGTGAAGTGGGAGGTAAGAATAAGGCACTACCAGATACCTTACAAATATTTAGATATACAGATATTTACAAATATTTAGAATGGTTTAACTGGCCCAGAGAGGCCCAATGAAGAAAGTCTGCACCGAAGCAATAAAATCCATCACGGAGAACCTCAGGCCACCTCCAGCAAATCTCTCCCAGCGCAGAGGGATGAGAGACGAATGAGGAGCAGAAATGGCTGCCAGAGTGGAATTCCTGTGTATCCCAAGAGCACGAGGCTGGGAAGTTCATGAAATCCAGGCGCTCCTCGGGGCCTGGGAGGAGCTCCATGTGATTTTAAGGCTCTGAGGGACTGGCTGGTTTCAGCTGGGCCAGTGCCGACGGATCACATGCGAGCACGGATGCGGGCACATCCTCCAGAGCGTTGAGCACATGGAGACATAAAGCAGCCATTGTGCTGGCAGAAAGGCAGTCTGTAACCAGATAGGCCCTGGCTCCATCTAAAAGCCATTTTCCCAGCATTTGGCTGATTTGTTCCCCAGGAGCCTCCCTGCCACAACAGGGTGCACATTCATGGCCAACCGGCGGGTCCAACGCCTCGGGTTCTCCCCCCGTGTCCCGTCAGTGCCTCTGTGCCAGGGAATTCGGGGCTCTTAACCCAGCAGAGGTGGCATGAACCCCCCAGCTGAGCTTTTGGAGGAGGAGAATTCCTTGGGAAGGTGTTTAAAGCTTTGCTTTGACATGGGAAGCTGCAGCCGTGGTGATCTGCTGGAGCCTCACCTTGCACTAGGCCCTGTCAGCTACCACGAGGTAAGTTCGGCTTTTCTCCTCAGGGAAAAAGGGGCTGGAAATGCACTTGAAGGCTCCTTTTTTCCCCTCTTCCTCAAAGCACACCCTCCAAATCCAGCTAGAAAAGCATCCCTGCTCCAAACCAGCACATGCCCTGCTGCAGCAGCGCCCCGAGCTTGGGTGTCCCCAGCCTTTTATAGGACAAGGGACACGTTTGGCACAGTTTCCCCCCAGGTAGGACCTGGCCCATCCTCAGCAAGGCAAGCAATAAATCACAGCGAACACACGACTCAGATGTGGAACTTTTCGTGTGAAGAGCAAGTTTTTACAGTCCGCATTCCTCCCTTTTTTGTGCGCCACCGTCTCCCGCTGCCCCGGCTGAGCGGCAGGTGGGATGGGTTCCCACCTCTCTCTCCTGGGAGTACTTATTCTTGGAATGCTGCTGCCTCTGGCAGATTCCTCCCTTTTAAACTCCGCACATCTGTTGCTAAAAACAGAAAGTTTGGGCTCTGGCCCGGCAACTGAAGGTACAGAACATCCGTGCCCAAACCGTGCAGGCCGGGGGCTTGGAAGCCTCCTTTGCACACCAAGAGAAGGCAGCGATGGGTGCAGGGAGAGGGATGAGTTTGTTTTCCCAAAAAAGGAGCTTTCCAGCTGTTCTGTCCCCGTGGGCCTCACCCTGGATGTGCAAAGGGAAGATTTGTGGCACACGGACCCGCACAGACAAAATCCGTGAGGAGAATCAAGCAGTGCAAGAGCATGTCCTGTCTCTTCCCAGGCAGGACAGAACGGGTTGGAAAACGAGAGAGCTCTGGTGGTGGCTGGAGAATTCCTTCTGCTTTGCATCTGCTGGGATGATTCAGGTCCCGGGCCCACTGCTCTGGCTCGGATGGGAGGCCCACAGGTGAGGAAGCACATCTCCAACAGCAGCAAACACACAGAAACCCTAAAACTCGGCCAAGTCCAAGCCTCGTTAATTTTCTGCTGGACTTCAAACCTCTTAGTACACAATTCCCATTTGGAAGTGCGACTCAAAGCTTTTTCTTTCGCAAGGAAAACGTACCAGGAACCTCTGAGAAGGACATCATGACTCATCCACGGGTCAGAGCAAGGGGAAACAACCAGGCACCAAACTCACTGCTGGCTGTGATCGAACAGAAAGCCCCCCGGCTGCTGATCCCCGCGACTTCAAAGGAGCTGAACATCCCCTATTCATGCCAGCAATAAAATTCCATTTCCATTAGCTCCATGGCCACCACTTAAACGCAGCAGTCCCAATTTACACACCACTTAGAGCCCCCTAATGCTCGGGAGTACAAAGCTTTGGGGTTTTTGGTTTTTTTTCCCCCCGATGGGAAGAGGCGGAAGGGAAGAGATCAGGCGGCTCAGGGGAATAGCAGAGAGCCTTTCACTGCGAGGGCTCGTGCTCAAATCTGTCCTAGGCCAGGGGAACAGATGGTCCCTCCCGAGGGCTGGGCCGTGGCTTACATGAAACAAGGGATTGTCTCAGGCCACTGGTGGACAATTTATTGCAGCCACAAACGCCCTGCTGGTGGTTTCTGCTCGAGAAACCCAGGGATTCCGTGGCTGTGATGTAACTGCTGCCTACCTGATCCAAGGCACCTCATTCCTGGAGGGAACTGAGGGGAATCGCCGCCTGTGCGGTGCAGGAACCTGGATCTCGGGCTAAAACCACCTGCTTTAGCTGTCATCAGCTCCTTGGACTTGTCAGCACCAGAACATTCTCACTGAACTTCCTCTGGGAGGTTTGGAAGGTTAAAATCATGGGGAAAACAGAGATGAGGAAGTTCAGGGATCTGTGGCAACAAGGAGGCAAACCCCCAGTGTGTAAGCTGGAGATGGGAATAATAATACCATGATTAATTAAAAACCAGTTCCAAGCTAGTGCTCCCTCAGTCTGTGTCTTCTCCAGGGCACAATCCAGCTTCCCACGGGCAGATGGCAAAACGTCCATCGAGTATCCCTGGAGCTGAAGAGGGCCCACATGAACCATCAGAAAGTGCTACACAGAGAGGAATTTGTGAGGGAATAACTGTGAGGGAATAAATGATGCCAAAAGATACGAGGGTGGGAGACAGAAGTCAAACTCAGGCTTAAAAATGCCACTCATGGTTTTGGAGAAGATTCAGAGGAAACCACGTGAGGAGAAATGCTTTTTTTTTTTTAAATTCTTGGAATCTGTTCTGCAGCTCCACGAGGAGGAATCCTGGAAGTGTGTGCTCCTGACCTGGCTCCAGAGACATCCACTGGGGATGGACTCGTGCAGCCTCTCCCACCCTCCTGCTCCGGTGTGCCAGCCTGGGCCCTCGGAGCAGGGAAAATAGGGCGATTCCCTGGAATCTTCCCGCACAGCTGTTCACCCGCTGCGGATTACTGCTGTCACATGAGCTGCTTTACAGCAAAGCCAAGCTGTCTCCACGAGCTGAGAAGGTCACTGGGAGACAGGGGCCTGCAGGGACAGGCACATCACCCTCTGCCACTGCCACTGCCTTCCCAAAGGGACACCAGGCCGCAGGAAAAGCGTTCCCGATGGTCAGAGGGCACGGGAGGATGGTTTTACCTCCACGCCCTCTGCTCAGCTATCACTGGACTCACCCAGTGAGAGGGACAGGAGGGAGATCCCAGGGCTGAGCCTCCTGCTGTCCATTGACCAGGCTGCAATCAAAGTGCTGGAAGCTGGAAGAGTCCTTAGGGTGACAAATTTCCCTTCTCTTCCTTGGGTGCCCAGCAGCGTTTCGGACAAGGCCATCCAGCTGTCCCCAGCCAAGGGATGCCAAGGTGGAGCCGCATCTCCTCAGGCTCCTGTCCAACCTGCTGATGCCTCAAATAACATCCCAGTCAATCCCAGAGCAGGAAATGTCCTCCTCAATCCCAAAATCTAATGGCTGAACATCAAATGAAGAGTTTCACTTGGGAAAACAGAGATCTGAAAGTTCACTGCAGCCACTTGGGAAAATCCATTAAAACCTCTCCTCTTCCTCGCTCTGCCAGGGCAGGGCTGGTGCACAAGGAAAACCTTTCTGCTCACAGGCTTGGGGGCTGCAGGACAGGGCTCTTTACTATGCCCCAGAGGCACGAGACAGATGGGGCTGTGCTTTTAGGCTTTAAAATCAGTCCCTGCTCCGGAGATCCAACGAAGAGGATAAATCCAGGCCCAGAGCGATCCTCTGGATGTGCTTGGAAAAAAGGCAACAGGGGAACTCGGGAGGTCAGGCCCTGCTAAGGAAGCAGCTGAGGCTCTTAGAAAAGAGGGGCCGAGCACTTTTTAAGGCAAAGAAAACCAGCAGAAACCTCGAGTTCGGAGAAGTCCATCCAGGAAGCGGGAACGCACATTCCAAAGAGGAGCAGGGAGCGAGGGAGAACAGAAACCACAAGCTGCCCGCAGGGAGGAAACTTGGGTGTAACACAAAACACCACGAGCTCGGTAAATGAAGAGCCAGCAAACCTCAGCGCAGGCAGCAGCCCCAAGATGCAGACAGGGCATTATTGCTCCTTCCCCGGGGCTGCCCCGGCCGGGGGGGAGAGAGCTCACCAAGCCCATCTCATTTCCTAAGATGCCTCCCACAGCAACGACAGCTTGCTGGGATTTCAGCCAGCTTCCCATTCGGATCAGATTGCACCCTACACCCACTGACAGCCATTAAGGGCCCGGAGCTCACAAAGTGCCCTGGGGTCAGACGAGCCTCCATCCGTTCAAACGCAGCAGCGACCTTTTGCACGGCTCCGCAGAGGAGAGGGTGGCCGGATCCAGCCCGGCCCGCAGCCGCGAGGGCACCTGCCAGGGAGGGCAGGGGCTGTGCCCCGGTGCCATGAAGCAGCAGATTGCAGCCCGCTTCTGTCGGGGTGCAGGGGGATTCGGAAGCCCCTCTCCATCTGCCCTGATCCAGGGTAATCACGGGCTGCTCTCTCAGCTCCTCGGGTGCTGCAAGGGGCGGAAGTGGCACAGCACAGGTGGGAACAGCAGCGGCATCCCCAGCCTTGCCCGTGGTGCGGCACTGTCCCATCCCAACACGGATGGGGACGAGGCAGACGGCCTTGCAAGCCAAAAGCTGCCAAAATCTGAACTGGAAGATGCTCCAGCTGCTCCACAGCTGGGGGGACCGCTGCCCATCCTCGCCCCCAGAGAGCCAGGGGTCAGTTGGGATCAGCTGAAGGAACTGCCCTGACCTCCAGCCACGAATTTAGCTCCGCTCTGGGAAGTAGCTCACAAGGAAGGAGAGCTGGGACCTCTCCTTTGGGGTTGCCTGGAGGAGCAGGAGGAGCAGCGATCGTGCCAGCAGCATGAAGCTGTCATGGGATCTCCACTGTTAGGCTGGAAAATCTTCCAGAGACGGGCTCGAAAAGCTGAGGTGGGGCTGCCACACGCTCCAGATAGTTTGGAATGAGTTGTTACTGCAGGCAGAATCCACCACACGGGAATTTCATCCTGGGAGAAACGAGCAGCAAAGCAGAGCCTGGTTTTGATTTGGGCTTCATCTACGTCCACCCAGCTCCACACTCGTGGGTTTGAACGCTCGGCTCCACGCCCAGCACAGATGTGTCCAGAAGAAATGGCAAAAAGCCGCTTTCCCAGGCTGTGATGGCTCTTCCAGGAGCACCACAATCCTCTCTGGACCCCCTGAGGAAGCTCTGCTGGTCGAGCTCTGCTGACCAAGCCTCTGATCTGGGTTAGGATAAGCATGGAGGAGGAGGAGGAGGCCTGGAAAAAGGACTTGGCAGCATCTCTGATGGGTCAGGAGAGATGCAGGGCTGGGCAGAGCTGGATTTCTGACCCCACCTGTGCCCTTTCCCCTAAGCCAAGAGCTGTAAATAAAACAGCACCGGGCTGGAGATGTGCAGCTTGTCAGGAGAGCAATTCCCTGTCCCAGCCTGGAGCCAAAACACCGATCCCAGAGGGTGGCACTGGCGAGATCGGCTTGCAGACACCCTTCGTGAACACCTCCATCCCTTCCCTGTTCCTGGACTGAAATGTTTGTCTGTCCTGCTCTGTGCTTCCAGACGTATTTAGGAAAAGAAGCCCACTCTGCTGGCTGCCATTCCTTTCTTGCCTGGATTCCACCACATCTCTTGCAGACAGAAGCTTGTCCAAGGATTAAAATTCCCACCTATTGCAGGTTCTCAAAAAAAAAAAACCTGCTGTGACCACAGAGCCACACACCCTGGCACCCCCAGACAGCCAGAGGGGACCAGCAAAGCTCAGGACGTGGCTCTCAAAGCCAAGTTGTTGGGGATTTCGTCACCATAAACTGAAAAAAAACCATCCAGAAAGGTGATTTGGCACGGATTTAACGTGAATGTTGGTGGTGGTAAAGTCAAATGAAAAGTCTCATTAGGAGATCACAGAACCATGGAATGGTTTGGGTGGGAAGAGACCTTTCAAGGTCATGGGCAGGGACACCTTCCACCATCCCAGATTGCTCCAGGCGCTGTCCAACCTGGCCTTGGACACTTCCAGGGATCCAGGGGCAGCCACAGCTGCTCTGGGAATTCCACCCCAGCCCCTCCCCACCCTCCCAGCCAGGAATTCCTTCCCAAGATCCCATCCATCCCTGCCCTCTGGCAGTGGGAAGCCATTCCCTGGGTCCTGTCCCTCCAGGCCTTGTCCCCAGTCCCTCTGCAGCTCTCCTGGAGCCCCTTTAGGTCCTGGAAGGGGCTCTGAGCTCTCCCTGGAGCTTTGATTTCTTGAAGACAGAGAAAACCAGGATCCAGGGAATGCAAATACATCCCTTCACCTGCCAAAAGGCCTCTTTTCAGCACCCATCCTGCACTGAGCAGCTCCTTGTGAAGCCACCTGGGTTACTGAGGGGCTGTGAGACGAAGGTGCAGAAGCCTGGGCAAATACCAGACAAATCCACCAAAAAAACCAGGCTTCAAATCCAACCTACAACCCACAACAAATCCCAGTCAAGCATCACATTCAGAGTGTTTCCAACCAGACCGACCAGTTCCTGGTTTGGGATGAAGAGTCACCATGTAAATTGTGGGATTTTACAAAAAACAACTGGGATCCATCAAATATGAAACCTCCCAACACGACGACTCGGAGGCCAGTGTCAGATCATCTGAACTTTCCAAAGGAAATTCAAGATCGGCCCAAAGAACTCCACCTTCCTGATAGGATGGCAAACACAGGGACTGCTTTAGGTAAGTCAGACCTGCTTTAAATTCTTGCACCAGCCATCAGGCAACTCCTCTTTCAAAATTAATGGCTAAAGAAGAAATCCTGCCCGGCCTGGAGTCGCTACCAGTCCTGCTCCCTTCCCTCTTGCAGCCCAGAACAAAAGGGAACATATTGCAGCTATGCTGAGAGAGGAGGGCTGCTGTCTACTCCTTTAAATGTGATGTTAATGCCTCGTAATCAGCTTTAATTTTTAAACAGACCCAGCCCTCCTGTCCATTTCCCCTAATTCAGGACACGTGGAAGGTAAATGGCCTGTGCTTAAACCGGGCCAGCCTGGGCTGTGACAGCTGGGGAGCCTCTAAGTCTCAACTGCCTGATCACAGGAATGGATGTCAAAACTCACCAGGGGAGGGGAAACGGGGAGGGCAAGGGAGGTGCTGGAGATGCTGTGAGGTCAGGGAGAAGCCAGGAGACAAGGCCAGACGGGGCACGGCTCGTTTACGGGCTGGAAGCTCCCCGAGATCGGCAGGACTGGGAGAGGTGATGGAAGCGATGGAACTCTCCGAGCAAAGGCCTCGGCAGCGGCTCCCTGCCCCAGGGAAGGGGTTCCCTGCTGGGGTGTTGGGAACACGGGCATGGACACGCTGAGCAGGAACGGCCGGTGGCTTTTAGGGACAACTGCAGGTCCCATCAGGAACTGAGTCACCCCTGCTGCCTCCCCAGGGCGCTGCCTCCTCCCTGTGTCATCTCAAAAGGCAGGTTTGGAGCTAAAGAGCAGCCTGGAGACTTCACGTGAGGCTTGGATACAGAACGGGGGCATGAAACCACCCAGGAGGCTCCTTGTGCTCCCCTGGCACCGCTGCCCTTGCGAAGAGGAGAGAGGCCTTGGAACAGCCCGAGTGCTCATCACAGAAAAATATTTTTCCCCAAGAATCATGGAATGGTTTGGGTTGGAACGGATCTTAAAGATCCAGCTCCAACCCCTTGCCGTGGGCAGGGACACCTTCCACCATCCCAGGGTGCTCCAAGCCCTGTCCAACCTGGCCTTGGACACTTCCAGGCATCCAGGAGCAGCCACAGCTTCTCTGAGCAACCTGTGTCAGGGTCTCGTCACCCTCCCAGCTAGGAATTCCTTCCCAAAATCCCATCTCTGGCAGTGGGAAGCCATTCCTGTAAGCCCCATTCCTGTAAGTCCCCGTTCCACACCAGCAGGCTGCTGTAAGGTCTCTCTGAAGCCTTCTCTTCTCCAGGCTAAATAAAGACAATAAAATGAGGTTTCCCTACCCCAAAAAAGCCAGACTGTCCCCAGAAATGACCATTCTGTGTTCCCATCAAGGGACTTTTCGAGGAAGCCCAAAGGGATCCACTCCAGCCCCTGCTGGGTGGCGCGGGGCCGGTTCCATCCCACACCTGCAACGGGACCCGAGGAAGCTCTGCCATGGATGTGGCGCAGCAGGGACTATTTTTAGCCCCGGTTGGTGGGCAGACAAATCCTAATCAGCAGCAGCAGCAGCAGCAGCCGCCTCGTCAGCAGTGCCAGGATGTCAGAGCAAAGCGGGCCGGTGGCCGTGACAGCCCCGCGTCACGGGGACAGCTCGGGATTAGCGCCGGGAATCAGCCGGGACGGGCAAACGCCGCGGGAGCGCCGGGGTGGCTCCAAAGGGCAGGGCAAGGTGTGCCAGGGACGGGCCCTGCTGCGAGGGGTCGCTGCAAACAGCAGCGCTTTGGGGGCTGGGGAATGTTTTGGCTCTTGGCACACCGGGAATGAGCTGGCTGCTGGCGTGGGAGCTGCGGCCGGTGTCCCGTAATCCCGGCAGGGAATGGGTGTGGGCACAGGGATGCAGTCAGGAACCCTCTCTCTGCGGGGCACACACAGGGATGTGAGCGTCCTCGGAGTCATGGAAGCATCAAGGTCGGAAAACACTTCCCAGCTCGAGTCCCAACATTCCCCAGCCCTGCCGAGGCCACCGCTGACCCGTGTCCCCAAGTGCCACATCCACGGGGCTTTAAATCCCTCCAGGGATGGGGACTCCACCCCTGCCCTGTTCCAATGTCTCACAACCCTTCCAGTGAGCAATTTTTTTCCTCATATCCTAAACCTCCCCTGATGCAATTTGAGGCCGTTTCCTCTGGTCCTGTCGCTTGTTCCCTGGGAGAAGAGACCCAGCCTTGACAAGGACTAAGCTCCTTTTAACTGAGGTTTATGCCAAGGTGTTTCACTCAGAGTTCCGACGGCTCCACTGCTGATAATTATTCATTTATACACAATTTGTCCTCTAGGAAACACCCTTCCCTGTTGCTGCTCAGCAAACCCAGGAATTCACTCTTGTGCTCTCCTTGCTGGCTGCCACTGGCATCTCTTCTACCCTCTCATCTGAAACAAAATGATTTTCCTCACCTTTCCTTCAGATTGGGATTAAATCCTACCTGTTTCAGGGTAAACCTTCATACAAAAATTCTCTTCCCACCAGGGAGGCCCTACAAAAAGCTTGACTGTTTCCTTCCTGTCCTCCTGGATGCAAACATGCTGATCTGCACTTTGCCAAGCTGCTAGCGACTCATTTGGCTCCATCTTCCCTAAAAAGGAGATCCAACAGGAAAAACATAAAATACTGCTTTTTAAAAAGTGACATTTGCAGCCCCTGAACCTCCCCCCGAAATTTATAAATATTTTTCTCAGGTGAAAAAGCCACCAGGCCCCAGTGGCTCAGCATTGCACCTCCCTATCCCAAGGGATCCCAAAGCAAGGACAGGGATCCCAAACCTGTGCCGGGTTTTCCCAGAGTATCCGAGCGTTTGCCCTCTCTGGGAGACACACACAGGATAGGGAATGGGATCCCAACCCTGCCTTTCCCTCCTGGATGTGTTTTCCACTGCAAACAGCCCTCAGAGAGCCGGGCGGGACCGGCAGCCGCGCTCCAGGCCCGGAGCTGCCGAGAGGAGCGTTCCCATTTCCCATCTGCGCGGCCAAGGGTGGGGACAGCTTCCCACCTGTTGACTTTGTGTGGGAAACTCGGCAGCCTCGCCCAGAACTGAAGCTTTTCCAGCATTTAAACCTCTTCCCACACCGAGATCAGCACCTGGAGCAGCAGTTCCGTGCGGCACCGTCACCCCAAATGCAGCTGGAGGCTCCTTTATCCCGCGCTAACTCGCACGAGACGCTCGGGCGCTGACGCCTCCTGCCCGGGGTTTGCGAAAGCAGGGAGCTCGCTAATCCCCCCCCGCCCACGTCAGACCCTAATGCTCTCCCCGGGCTTCCATCACAAATCCTGGCTCACCCCCAGCCCTAAGCACGGCCCCCTTTGGTTGCATGGAGAGCAGGGATTGGGTTTTTGGGATGGCTGGGGGGATGGAGAAGGGCAGGACTCGGTGCAGGCTCCTCTCAGTGTCCCCCTTTGTGCCCCCCGGAGCATCTCCAGCAGCACGGGGAGGAGATCCAGCAGGAAAATGTGCTCTGGGGACAGCAAAAGGGCAGCCAGGGGGGACAAGCAGGATCCATTGGATCTCTGGCTGGGCCAAGCTCCGGTCTGTGAAATTAATTCCCTAGTTGTGGCTCGATCCCACATCCTCCACTGCCTCTTCCTTCCCAACCCTTTCCATGCCTCATTCCATGCCCTGCTTTGAATCCCACTGGACTGGAGCTTGGAGCTGGAGCTTGGAGCGTTCCACTCCTCTCACCTTCAGAAACAACCCCGGATTTGTGACGGCCCCGAGGCGTTAAAGCCCTCCTTGGTCAGGGAGCTGCTCTGCCCTTCCCGGGCAGCCCTGCGCAGGCACGGCCCCGCCAGGAGCCTCATCAATATTTCAGGATGCAGCCGGGAAGCCCTGGCAGCTTTCAGGGCCCCCGTGGATCAATGGCAAACAAAAGGCTGCAGGAGGAGGACGCTCCAGCACCGGCACCGCTCCTTCCACTGCTCACCGAGCTTCTCCCATTCCAAAAGTGGCTCCAGAGCACAGAGCCTCCTCTCAGCAGAGCATTTCCCAGCATTTTCAGGGATCGGTGCTGCCACGATCCCCTCCGCTTGCTCTCCGTATTCCTCTGTTTAATGCCAACCACTTAGGAACAAAACCATCTGAGCCTCCGAGCGTGGGGTCACCGGTTCCTGCGTCCCCGCTCCGAGCAGATGCTCCGGAGGAGCAGGAAAACCATAATGCACTTAGTTGGTTTGACACTGCATGGGAGCAGGAGATCTTGTTTCCTTCAGCTGGGAATGTAACAGATCACGAGATTATCCGCAGCCCTTTTGCAGTTCGGCCACGTTCCTGGGCTCCCCTGCAAGATATCCAGCCCTGGATTCCAACATATCCGTGAATATACAGAAGTTTCCTCTTTTTAGCCATCTTGGTTGCCCGGTACTATTATTATTATTATTATTATTATTGTTATTGTTATTATTGTTCAGATAATTCCAGAGAATGGATGGGAAAAATGCAATAGTGAGATAGAAACAAACAAACAAAAAAAACAATAAAAGAGAGTAGTTACATTTAACAGCTAAAATCAGGAGTGAAACACCTTGCCTGACCTCCAGATATTTTCATAGAAATCATGGAAATGGTTTGGGTTGGAAGTGAGTTAAAGATCATCACTTTATGGATACTGGACACCTTCCACTATCCCAGGTTGTTCCAAACCTGTCCAACCTGGCCTTGGACACTTCCAGGAGTGTCAAACTCTCTCCTTTTCCCTATCAATAAGATGGGATAAATTTCTATCCTACCCTTCCAGACAGGATTTTTCCTCGGAAAGGTCCTGCAGAAAGGTAAGAGCACTCCCAGAGAGAAGCATTTATTGGGAATATCAGCAAATTAAGACCTTGCAAGCAACAACGAGCAGGGGGAATTTGCTGGTTAGGACCATTCTGGCTCTGGCAGTTGCTTTCCCCAAATCACTCCCAATTCCACCTCCTCTGGACAGAAGGGTTTGTTCCTGCTGCATCCATCAAATGGTGTCCAGGAGGATGCTCCCACTCACACCGCGGCTACGGAGATAAATCCCGCCGGCAGTGCCAGCGCTGGAAATCCATCTGCTCTCCCTCCCCAGACAGAGACAGCAGCAATGGATACCAACATCTCCTCCATCCCTGAGGGAGATCTATTAGCTGGTTACGTAAGGAACCAACAGCATGGAGCTTCCAAGGACTCCAAAGCCCTTCCCCTTAATACCACCGGAGATTAGAGCAAATCGAAGGAGAGTGGAAACCAGACGAGGGGCTGTGGGCGAGGTTTTGCTCACAGGAAAACGCTGCAGTCTCTCCCCTTAATGCACTCTAAATCCCATCTGATTTCCAACTCGGCTGCTAGGAAGAAAAAAACAAAAGGAAGAAAAAAACAAAAGGAAGAAAAAAACAAAAAGAAGAAAAAAAGGAAAAAACAAAAAAATAGCCCAGCCTGCATTAAAGTGATCTCAGTGCTGGGAGAGTGAGGTGGAGTGACTCGGGGGGGTGTGGAGAAGGGGAGTTTTTAGGGGAAGCATCCAGAGGAATCCAGACCGTGAAAGCATTTCGGAAGCAGAGCAAAATAAGGAGCCAGGGGTGCAGATCTGCTTTTCCAAATCTGATTAGTTGCTGGTTTTGAGCATCCAGGGTCAGATCCTGCCTCCGATAAACACACGCAGCACTTATCGCCCTCACGCCAGGCTGCCGGCACAACAAACACAATCCTGCTCTTCCCTCGCTGCCAGATGCATTCCCAGCTCCGAGGACAGGGATTTCCCTTCATTTCTGCTCCCTCTTCAGGCTGGCTGACTCCACAGCAAGGGAATCCAACCAGCTCCGAGTCAAATTCCTCTTCCCTCCACTGCAAACTGAACACCGGCGTTTCAAACGGAGCGTGCTCCCGGCTGGATGAGGATTTTGATGGAAGTCAGGTCTCACCTAAGCAGGTTTCTGCTTTGCATGCAAAGTGACAGCTCTGCCACCCAACCTCGGCCCCCCTTTGACAATTCATGTCCAAACAACCCCACCCTCGAGGTGACGTTTCCTCACAACTTCACCCTTTGCGCCCTTTTCCGGCTGATTTCGACACCTCCTTCCACTTAATCCAAATAACCAGTGGGTTTCTTGGATAATGCCATAATAACCAGTCTGAGCTTGGAAATTATCCCGAAGTCAGGCTGGGAAAGACCTCTGGGATCACTGAGTCCAACCTGTGACCCAACACCAAGGCTTCACATGCCACGTCCAGGTGTTCCTCGAACACCTCCAGGGTCAGGCAGAAGCACAGAGCAACTGGAGGCAGTGGGTGAGCCCCAACGAGGCACATTTGCACATTTCATTCATCCCTTGGACCTTGTTTCTATGGATTTGCAGTTTTATTTCTAGTTTGAAGAGCAGCAAAAGCCACCAGACGTGGCAGAAAAGATGTAAGAGAACAAGTGAGAAACGATATGGAGAATCTCTGGAACCAAGGGATCGACTCTGGTGGGAAGATGGAAAACAAAGTGGGAGGAAAACAACCTGAGGCTGACTCAAGTGCAGCCACCAAGCACAGAAAATAAGCCTTGAGAAGGGCAGGAAATGAGTAATAAACTGTTGGTTAAAGAGTTGTGGAGATGAGTTTATTACGGCACCAACTAATTGTGTTAATTGATCAAGCCTGGCCCTCCCTGTGCTGGGCACAGATACACATCACGGAGCAGTGTTCCCCCAAAAAAATTAAGGATAAAGAGCCAGCTGGCAGAGGAGGGGAAGAGCAGAGCCACCAGCACCACGGGAGCAAACACGGGGTTAGTGCTCCCATTCCATCCTGAGGTTATAACTCACAACTGGTTAGTAACCCGCTGAGTGAGGGAGGAGTATTTTACCACCAAACCCGTGACATTTCAATAAAAAGAGAGGAAAAGGCCATTTTTAAGAGCCTAACTAAACGAAAACCAAAACAAAACCTTTGCAGAGGCCTTACCGTTGGCATCCTGGACTCCGGTGAGCGCCCCGACTGCTGCTGCAGTTTCCCCAGACAGGACAATCTGTCCCCCTCCTTGAAGGGTGGCCTCGGCCAGCGTGGCTACAGCGTGGGCAGCGGCTTCACTGCGGGCATGCAGAGGGGAGAGTGGGGTTAGGAACACCAAAGGAACAAATAATTCCGTTTTAAGCTGGAAAAACACGTCAGGAAAACAATCCAGAGCGGAGGGATTCCTATCGGGCCTGGGTGAAGTTATGCAGAGCAGGAAATCCACACTGGAGGAGGAACAGGTGGGAAGAAGCTGCTTCCACTGGATTTTCTCAGCTTGCAGGTCTCTTAGAACACCCCTGTGTTCTCACTGTTGCATCCTTTCACCTGGGACTTGGCTAAAACTTTGGGACAATCTAAGCACTTACTCTACACGGCTCCTTCCTGCCTCCGGATTCAGGTACCAGACTTTTGGCACTGGCACATCCTGGGGCTCTGCAGATTTCAGAGCTCTCCTTTCATCCCTGGTTCTGCCAGTTCACCTTGCCCTGGACCAGGCCCAGAGCTTGCCATGACCAGCATTAGCAGCTCTGGCTTTGACTCCTCCCCAGCCAAGTGGTTTAATAATTCTTTTTAATGAGCATTATTTTCAGCAGAGTGCTGTTGAATGTCTTCACACAAATGAGGCCAGGCCAAAAGCCTGTGTCGTGCAGCAGTCCTGCTGTGAGAACAGCAGGGTCAGATATTTAGGAAGGGCTGTGCACAATCCTTCCCTTCCTACACCCTCCCAGCTTCCCAGAGACTGCATCTGGACCATCAGCTCTGATTTGTCTCTAATCCCCTTTGAAGCCCATCTACACCTTTTGCTTCCCCAGCACCCTGGAGCAAAGAGTTCCACATTTAATTAGAAGAAAAAACTGCATTATGGTGCTTCAAAAACTCCTGGCTGGGCGGCTCTTTAGTCTGATCTTGTGAGAAACAGAAAATAAAACCTTTCCTTTTTGGTTTTCCTCATGATTTCATACATTCCCAGCAATCTCCTTCCCAAGCCGAAGAGGCCCAAACCACTGTGGCATGGATCCTTCCTGGGGTTTGATCACTCTTGTCCTTTCCAGACCTTTTCCACTTGAGTGGTGACCACTTCCCACATCATTCAAGATGTGAACGCACCATGAGTTATTCCAGAGGCCTAATCCTGGCTTGTCCTTTATGCCTTTTCCTGTAATTCCCAATATTCGATTTATTCTTTTGACAATATCTGCTCAGCAGCGGTAAAACATTCCTGAAGCCAAATTTCCTACCAATTCTTACCTTAATGAGCTAAAAAAGTAGGGATTTCCTTTGGCTTCCCCAATGGATGCTCTTCCTCTGCTCATTCTCTGCTCAACCAAGTGACTCAAATATTTTCCAAGTATTTTCCCGTTCTTTCCTTCTCTTTCCTCACTTCCTGCTTAGATGCCAAACACTTTCCTACTGCATCCACTCAGGGTGGATTTTCAGTTCTAAACAGCCCCTCTGTGTCTCGGGGCAGCTCTTAAACACTCTTAGGAGCACCAGAATATTTTCTTGTCTGGTTTCCCTACTCCCCTTGGCACATCCTTCTCCTGAGCCTGGAGCTCTGGGAATGCATCTTCCCTGCAGGAAGGCCAAGGGAAGCTCAGAAAAACTGGGATCAGGTGTAACCCCAAGCCCAGCCTTCCCACTTCTGAAAAAAGCCATGTAGAGAAATCCGGAATCCTAGAAACGTGCAGGATAAAATCCTGCAAGTCGGATTTGGGGAGATGGGGCTTTTTCTTGTAACTCCAGTGTCCTGAAAAGAGAATTTGCTTTTAAAAGGGAATTTTACGGGGAAACCATTAGTAAAAAAAAGCCTATTTGACCAACCTCATGTAGCAGACAAGAAATATCTCAAGGATCCTTACCTGGACCACAAAGAGCAGTTCTGCGTGTGTTTGGGATTCAATCCCAACAGAGATTTGGGATCAAAGTGATTCCCTCAGCAATTCCTGGATGGAACAAGGTCTTGGAGCTTTATTCCAGCCACCAGCAGTGTGGTCTGGTGCCCTGTCCCATACCCTGGCTGCTCGGCCAACAGCCTCTGACCACGATCCTGGTTTGGATGAGGAAAATTCTTGTCCACACTTCAGCAGTGGGAAACCTCCTTCACTGCTGTGCTGTGATCTCCTACGGTGCCCCTGCTCCCTCAGGGAGTGCCACAGCCATTTCCAGATTTTAGGAACAGCAGGACAAGTTTAAGCAGTTCAGTAGAGCTGAGCTAAGGTATTTTGTCCTGCTGGGTGGACCTGTGGAGCTACATCTGAGTGCAGCCAGAACCCTAACAGAGCTCCTTCCACCACTGCAGCTCCTTCAGCTTCTACTTCAGAAAGATTGGGAAAAAAAATCCCAAAAACAGTGACCTGGGGAGGAGATCCTGATTCTGAACAAAGCAGGAATCAGGAACTGTCCTGCGCACACCCGGACACCGCCCGCCACAGGAACTCGCCAAGGAAAAGCCTCTCTTTAGAGTGGACTCTGCACCAGTAGAAGGAAACCCAGGAAGGAGATGCCAGGCCCAGGCTGTGCCAGCTGTCCCCTCCCCAGGTACCTGTTAAGTGCCATGGTGACAGTGGCTCCCTGCTGCATCTCCTGCGACGCCGCCACCGCCGCCTCCGCTAACGAAGCCACCGCCTGCGTGGCCTCCGATGCCTGCGTCGTCTGGATGGTCATCTCCCCGCCCTGTAGCGTCGCCCAGTTCTGCTCCACCTGGGAGGGGAACACAGGGAAAGGCTGTAGGATCGGGCATCATCCCCTCAAGCGGTGGCTGCTTCCCGAAAAGAAAGAGGTGGATCATTCCCAGAGGTTTTTGCAGAGTCCTGCGGGTGTCCGGCTCTGAAAAAAGGGAGGGAGGCCGGGATCCACCTGAGGATGTGGTTGGACACCACAACCTTCATCAACCTTCATCATAATGCATAAAGATCCATGAAAGTCCTCAAAACCCCAGAAACCCCTCTTGTCCAGCTGAATCCTCAGCAAAACTGGGCAGTGTTGTTGTTGTGCCCAGATCACAGCCTGGGCTGTTCATTAATTAGCTGTGCTTAATGGCCATAAATTAAAACACAAGTTCCACCTCACCATGAGGGAAAACTTCCTTCCATGGAGAGTGGCAGAGCTCTGGAACAGCTGCCCAGTGAGGCTGTGGAGTCTGGAGACATCCCAAAGCCACCTGGACGTGTCCCTGTGTCACCTGCTCTGGGTGACCCCGCCTCGGACTGGACGTTTTCCAAAGATCCCTTCCAAACCCAGCTCTTCTGGAATTCTGTGTTCCTGCAGTGCTGGAGCCCAGCATGGATCACATCCCTCAGGGATATGAGCTGTGTTTTCCTCCCTGTTTCTGTTTGCACCCATCCACTGACATTTTGGAGACTGGCCATGTTCCCATCCAGGATTTATTTGGACAGCACCTGTTACAATCCCATCGGATGGGATTGAGCCATATTGCTCAATAAAAGATGATGGTGGCTGGAAGTGTTCATGCATCCCAGGTATTCAAAATTCCCGAACTCCAGGCCTTCCCATAGATAATTTTCATATTACCTAAAGTTCACCCAGTTGCTCATTTTCCCCCATATTTTCACGTGGAGCTTCACAGCACGTGAGATAATCAGTGTACGGCCTCTAAATCCACCAGGATGAGAACTAAGAACATGCTTTGGACCAAAAAAGTGGAGGATCTGCTGACAAATCCTAGTGCTTCTTTGCAAGATGAAGATCTCCCTCCACCCCCCACCCCTCTTCCCACCCGCATAAACATTTTAGGACACTCACCAAGTGCTGAGACACACAAATAAAAATGCTGTAGAAAAAATGTAGAAGGTGATGGAAAAAACACCTCAATTCGTTGGGATGGAGAAGGTTACAAAGTCCATAAAAGCAGAGCTGGCTCAAGGCTCAAGGTAAAATTTGGCACGAGGAAATTTTGCTGCCTTTGGGCAAAGGTTAATCCCAACACAGGGCGGAGAGAGAGGGAGGGAGAACCTGAAACTGCGAGTGGGAAGGGAGACCTCAAAGCCCTGCGAAGGTGCCCAAGGTGTTCCAGAACAGGGATGGAGTAAGGAAAGAAGGAAAAGAAGCTGGGACTGCCCAGGCCCTGCTCCACAAAGGTTGAGCTGCTGAGATTCTACAGCTGAGAGGGTGTAAAAGGACCTTAAACCCATCCAGATCTGTGGGCAGGGACACCTTCCACTGACCCACGATGCTCCAGCCTGGCCTGGGGTGGGTGAGCCCCATCCAGCCTTATTTGTGCCTTTGAAAGGTTTCTTGCAGCTCTCAGGAGATCAAACTGGTTCTTGAAAACCCTCAAAGCAGCTGCAAAGTACTTCAAGGTCACTCCAGGCTGTTTCACTCAGGGTGTGAGATGGGAACACGGTCTGCGGCCAGCAAAGCTGTTCTGTGCTGCCACCTCTCGCCGTGACACCCCAGCCAGGCAGAGCACGGGAAGGGGACAGAAAGAGCCCTGCAGCCTCATTTAAAGGTGGGGTTTGGAGCCAAGAGGGCAAAAAAAAAACTTTATAACTTCAAGGGAATGTTTCTTAAATACACAGAAAAAACTACATTTTTTTTACCGTATTATTTGGTAAAAAAAAAAAGTGGAAAAATAAATGTTTGCAAGTTCGAGCGTTCAGATCTAGGCATGGAAATGCCAAAAAAAATACAAAATAATTAATCTATGGGAGGCATGAAAAAAAAAAGTATGAAATTCAGACCTAAGGCTCCCACTTTAATTGTGTTTGTGGAGCCCTGAGTCGAAATAACAACGATCCAGCACTTTCTGTCTAAAATTACAGTCTCCTGTTCTGTGTTACCCCTTCACTCTGCAGGCTGGGTGTTTGCTGGGGCCACTGAGACATTTCTGGAAGTTCAGTTCAGCCAGGCCATCCAGGTGCCCCGTGAAGCTGAGGCAGCTCCTCACCTCTCCGTCAGCCACTGCAGAATAATTGACTTGTGCGACGGTGACCGTGGTGGGCAGCTCGGAGGCGTCGGCCAGCGTGGCCACCGTGGCACCGGTGCCAACCTGTGGAGGAGAACAGAATAATGCACCTGTTACTGCAGGGAATGTCCACATCCCTCAGGCAGAGGGGCTCTCACACGCTCCCAGATGAAAAGGAATAAAGAATAAAGGAATTTGCTGTGAGGGAGGTGAGATGTCGGAAGAGGGTGCGCAGGGAAATTGTGGATGTCCCATCCCTGGAAGTGTCCGAGGCCAGGTTGGACAGGGCTTGGAGCAAGCTGGGATGGTGGAAGGTGTCCCTGCCCATGGCAATGAGGGGATCTTTAAGGCCCATTCCAAGCCCCTCACATTCCATGGTTCTGTGACTTATTGTAATTGCAGAGCTTGCAGGAAACACGGAGCTGTCTCGAAGGGCTGGGGGAGGAAATCCCAAGCTGGAATCATGTTAATCCACGGCAATTTCCAGACTGGAAGCAAGTTTTGCACACCCCTCATGCTGTCCACAAAGGCCTCACCAATCCCCCAGCCTCAGGAAGAGCAGCCGTGGGAGCACAGTGGAGTCAACTCCCTTCTCTCAGGAAGTGGGAGTCACTTAAAACCCACCCAGCAGTCCTGGCTGGGAATTCCCTGCACACCCTCCTTGCTTCCCATTCCCTGGGTCTCATCTCCAGGCACCTGGCAAACATCAGCTCATCCTCAATGCCCCTTTGGAAATGACTTCTTCCCCGTTTAACAGCTGGGAAAGGACAAAAGCAGGGAGATGAGCAGCTTTGTCTCTAAGGAGAATGAAATATAAATGCCAGGAAGTCAGTGGGATCTCAGGTGTCCAGCAGCTGAAAGGACACCAGTGAAAGGGAAAATGTATGGACAGGTGAGCAAAGAGAACCAGCCTGGCAAGTCTGCTGGGCCTTGGGGGGGGAACAGAAAACTGTGACAGCCACTGAAAAAGCTTCATTTGGGAAAAACAAAACCCTAAATCCAAATCAAACTCATACACCCAGTTTTTATCCTCGTTATGGCTGAGAAAATTTCATCTGAGACTTCACTAAAAAAGTGATGCTCAAGAGGGACAAAGTGCTGGGCCTGGTTAGGAACCACCACCAGCGGTGGTTTGGAGGCACAGGGGAAACTGAGATTCAAATCCCACTCCCACAAGAAGTTTGTGGGAAGTGTCAAGAGAAAACCTAATTTTTTTGACATCCTGAGCTGCCAGAATTTGCCTTCCCACACAGGGAACACAGGGAAAACAGCAGCAGCACGGAGCCGAAAACAGTGTGAGAGGAATCCTTATTCCATGAGGACGAATACGTATTTGGTGTTTGCAATAAATATATTACATTTCAGGTGTATTATGATGACCACAGAAATACCTGATCTGCTGATTAAACTACATTTCACGCCACGAAAGGAAGGCAGTTCCACCACCTCCCCTCCCACGGCCACCTCAGGTGTTGTGTGGTGGCTCCATGAAATGGATTTGTTGGAAGTGGGTTCATTAAATGCAGGCCAAATCCCTGAATTGTTTGACCACATTGCAGAAATCCTTGCAGTGGAGAACAAGGGGTGGGAATGGGGAAGAGAAAGGATGAGGATGGATCTTTGTGTGGGAGAGTTGCGGGGTAAGACATGATAAAGACAAAATTCCTGAAGGACCAGTTTAGCTCCTGAAAGGAGTTTCCTTAAAGCACCTCCCTGAGGCAGACTGCGCTGGAAATGGAAAACCCAGGGGGTTCCTCTCACCTGGATGAGGGACACGGTGCCATCGGGGTTGCTGAAGGTTTGTACCACGGTCTGGGAGGGCACCAGGTGGGCGATGCTGTGCGTGGTCGTGGTCTGCGGGGTCTGCTGGTCCTCGAAGGCGTAGAGCAGGTCCTCGCGCCCGTGCTGCTTGTAGCAGTTCTTCACGATGGTCCGCAGGGCCTGGGTCCAGGACACCTTCCAGCAGAAGGGAAGAGGGGACAGTCAGTCCAGGAAAGTTCTCTGAAGCAGCGCAGAGCTGGGATTTGCACGTTTGTCTTTACTGGGGTTTATCGGGTGGTTGGCAACAATTCGCGAACCCACAATCCCAATATTTCATCTCCCTCTGCTCATCCCCTCCTTTCCCCAAGGAACTCACCCTGGAGAGCCACCTGACGCAGTGAAGATGTCCCTGCTCACTGCAGGGGTTGGATGAGACGACCTTTAAAAGGGCCCTTCCAACCCAAACCGTTCTGTGACTCCAAGCAGAAAACCACGGCGATTCGGGAAAGCGCCAAAATGCTGCCACAGCACCATTTCCAGCCTCCCCACCCAACCAGCCCTGAACCAGCCTGCACAGGTCCTGCTGCCTCCACACCACGGCGCCTTCCTTTGATTATCTCTGTGACAGGCTGGTAGGAACTTTACTCAAGATTTTCCATCCAGTTCTCTCATTTTTCCTGGCTCCGCTGCACATCCACGACTCTTTCCTTTAAGCACAAAGGAGGGGACAGCATCCCTCCCCTCCTTCAGGAGGCCAGGACACAGACTCTTCCTTCTGTCCCTCAAGGGAAAAACCACTCCCAAAAACCATTCTGCAGGCCCCCTGTGCTCCGCTGGGAGGCAGACAGGGGAGACACCCACCCGCTGCTTCTGTTCGTCCGTGCGGACGTCGCTGCGGACGTTGGCCCACGGAATGTCCTCGGGCCACCAGATGGGCTTGCAGCTCTCCTTGCCCCAGCCTGGCTTCCCACGACCCGTGGAGTACTTCAGCATCTCGGGGATGAAGGCTCTCAGCTGTGCCTGGAGCAAACAGAAGGTTGAGAGGTGTTCAGGAGTTCACATCCCTGGTGGTTTTGAGGTGCATTGCACAGAATTATTGTGTTCAACTTCCATCCTCTTGGGGCCATCAACTGGAAGAGGCCTGAACGCCTCAAGGAAGGTGGAGAATACTTTGCCATCTTCTCCCGAGGCTCCCAAGCTTGGCAGCAGGTGGAAGAGCAGAAACAAAGTTAAATCAGCCGAAACAAAATTACAACACCAAGGCACCACCACACATTGTATTGACACTTGGTGGTTCAAACGCGACGTGAAGAGAACAAGCCAACTTGAAATGGAAAAAAGAAATAAATGAATCAGAAGAACCCATTAAAAACCCCACACTCAGTGGCCCTGCAGTGGCAGGAACTCAGGCATGAGCTGATGTATCTTTTACAGAGATGCTGCAAGGGGATGGAGCTTCAGTGGCTGCTCGAATGTGGAAACCACAATCTCACGCTTCTCCAGCCCTGTCCCGCCAAGATAAATACAGAACTCGCACAGGGTTTTATGACAAGATTGGTTTTGTACCACAGACTCCTTGGAACACCAGGGAAAGGCTGGGTCAGCTGCAGAGCAGAGCAGGAAGAGAAGAGCTCACCTTATGTCAGAGGAAATCACGTTAATTTAGAGCTTAAAAACTGCATTTAGGAGCAGCTCCCTGCACCCATTCAGAGCTTTGAGAGTAAATTATTTCAGAGAATCACAGTTTTGGATGGAAAAGACCTTTAAGTCCAACCATCCCCAGCACTGCCAAGGCCACCACTGACCCTGTCCCCAAGTGCCACCTCCATAAGGCTGTTAAATCCCTCCAGGGATGGGGACTCCAGCATTCCCCTGGGCAGCTGTGCCAGGGCTGGACAGCCCTTTCCAGGAAGGAATTTTCCCAGCATCCAAACCAAACCTGCCCTGGGCCAGCCTGAGGCCGTTCCCTCTCCTCCTGTCCCCGTTCCCTGCGAGCAGAGCCCGACCCCCCCGGCTGCCCCCTCCTGTCAGGGACTTGTGCAGAGCCACAAGGTCCCCCCTGAGCCTTCTTTTCTCCAGGCTGCGCCCCTTTCCCAGCTCCCTCAGAAGTTCTCCAAACCCTTCTCCTCATGCTCCAGCTCCCCCAGCTCTATTCCTTTCTCTGGACAGAGTCTGGATGTTGCATCCATCGGCTCCAAGCTGTCCATGAACTCATTTCAAGCTGCTTTTTCCATGTTACATACGGAATATGCACTAAAGCACCTTTTTCCCAGCCTGTCCATGATCCACCTTCCACTGCAGACCCTGACACGCTCCAGGTTCCCCGGGTGAAGCCCCATTTATTCAAACAAACCTGGTAACAGCAGGTTTTTTTGAGTTGCCTGGTGCAAAAACAGTTAAAAGCTCCTTCCCTGCACTGCCATCAGCAACAGGCTCCTTGTTTCCAGCTGGATTAATTACTGGTCCATGGGAGTTCAGGGCTCAAGCTACCCAGGGTACTTGTTAAGGAGGGTTTGCTTTAATCCACGGGGGAGACAATCAGCAGCACTGTCAGGAGAGAGGACTCGGCTAATTAGTGCCCTAACGAGGCCGGGGCTCTGACACAGGTAATGTCCCCCCCCCCCACACAAAGCCCCCACATCCCTCAGGGCACAGGTGGGAACATTCACCTGCAGGAGCCACGGTTCTGCTGACACCCTCCGGGAACCACCCCGAAAATCAAATATCTGCTGGAAAAATCCAGCGGCACGTTCCAGTTTGTGCCCTTGGCAGCCTGGAAAGGGCTCAGATAACCCCCAGGATGGAGGGTTTGGGAGAAACTGAGAAATGTTTCTTGGCCACCCTTTCACACAGGCCGAGTGTTTTAAGTTTTAACTTTAGGTTCAAGTGTTAATGGCACTGGGCTAATCCCAATCCCAAAGGCAGTGGCCCAAAGCACAGCCAGCTGCATTCCAACTGCTCTCCAGTGCTGGAAACAACAAGGAAAGTGGTTTCTAGAACGGAGCAAAAGCTGTGGCTGGGAATTTTCTACACATCCCCACAGCTCAGCCTCAGGATCTCTGGGAAAAGCAAAGTGGAGTCCATGCAGGACCTCAGCTGCACCTGGAAGAGGGAAAACCAGCAACTGCATGAGAGCTGGAAGGGAACACTCATCCCTGAATCCACCCCCGCTGCACTTCCCACTGCTGGAAAACCATCCAGGCTATTGCTCAGCTGCATGGGAGCTGACTCCAACAAGGATTCTCCCTCTGCCACGTGCCAAGGCCCAGCTGGGAGAGCAGGAATGCAGCTGTCAGGAGGTGAACGGGCACCACGCTGATTTTTGAGAGGCCCAGAATAACTTTCATCGGCTCCTACAAGCAGGTTATAAATCATGGGGGCATGTGAAGTTTAGAAAAAGCCAGATGAAAGGACAAATCACCTGTTCCTAAAACAGTGAGAGCTGACTGAAGCGCTGACTGAAGCCCTGACCTCAGCTTGATTAAACTCAGATTACCCAATTTTACTCCCCAACCACATCACTGAGCAACTGAGAACAAGTTTAGGGTCAAACTCAGCTGTCACCAAAGTCCAGAAAGCACCAAGGTTCCCCTCTGTGAAGGCTGCAGGGTGAAAGCCCCACTGCAGCACAGGTTTTCCTGCCCGGCCAAGGCGGGTGACACTCTCCATTCCCAAGGTTAGAGGAACATCTTTGCCCAAGCAAGTAAAAGCTTTATTTCCCTCCAGACCACTGGGGAAGCAGAGCAATTAAAAGGAGAGTTATTTTCACCTCCTCACTGATGACACCTCTACACCCACCTGCTGAAAGCAGAGGCCTCATTTTTCCAGTCCCCGCCATCCTAATTATATTTATATTTATTTTTATTCCACTTTTCCATAGGGTTTTGTGCAACTTAGTTGCAAAAAAGCTCTTCTTTTTTTTTTTGCTAGCACATACAAATAATTATACTGGAAGCTCTAGGAATCAAGATTCCCACAAAAAATGATGGCCCCTCTGTGCACAGCTCAGGAGAAACCTTTCCACAAAGCTCTTCTGAGCTGCCTCGCTGTGCTGGAATGAGGAAAAAGATCCTTGTTTCACCCCTCGTTTCACCACAAAGCAGCAGGAGGGGATTTGAAATAAGAGGTTCTACATCAGCACTTTGGGCTGGCTGAGCGAAGGCCCTGCAGGACAAGGAGGAGGAAAACATTTCCACGGGGAACTGTTCCCGGCGCACAGCAAAAGCTGCCAGCGAGCAGCTCCTGCAGGTGCCACCTTTCCCAGCAGTTTAAAAATCCAAGAAATGAGTTTTGCCTTATTTGTCAGGGACTGGGAAAATGATCTGTACCAGCTAAGGCACAGTGAACGGAATAAAATTTAATTATCAGTGTGAGCTTGTCTGATTCCACTAAGAAATGGAAATGGTTGTTTTGAGCAGGGTGTGACCTCTGCAGAGCACACAGAGATCTGCACATCTCTGCTCTGCTCCAACACCTCTGTGTGTGCTGCCCTTTCCATCTCGGAAAAAAACTGCCTTCCAGCATTTAAAATTCGTTGTGGTGCCTCAGGGTGTACCCAGAGCCTCCTGCAGGACACGCCTGCCTGAACTCAGGTCCTGCACCCCTGGGGAAGGAGATTTCCCTCCAGATGAAGCTTCCCTGGAGAGTCCCCTCCACTTTGTCCTAGCAGTGAGGTCAGCAAGGGGCTGGACCTGGAGAGGAAGGGAATCTCCCACACGCCCAGGGCAGATAATTCCCTGTCTCCAGCAGAAATATCTCACTCAGGGTCTGATCTGGGGTTAAACCCGTGGCAAACTCTGCTCCAGTCCCCAGCAGGAAACAGAGGAGGGAATGAACTACAGGACACAGAGAGGTGTCCGCAAGTGACCTTCCCAACCTCGGTGCCTAAAGGTTGTGACAGAGCACAGAACAAACATTTTCCCTGCTCCCACTTTCTGGGAGGTGCCAAAAGCAGCTCCATGGGGAATGCTCCCAGCAGCCTGAGCTCTCCTCACCAGCATTTCTTCTTCACGGAGAAAATAAGCACCGCTAACAAAGCTCCACATCCAACCATGAGCTGAGCTGTTGCAGCCCCAGGGGAAAGAGGAGATCGGAGCCATCCCCTGGAGACGCAGCCACACAAAACAACAGGACATGACTGCAAGATGCCAAACATCCCTCTCTTTCCCTGCTTCAGGTGGCTGCTCACCTGGGTCATCTTGTCCACGGAGACGGGGATGCCATCAATGGTCAGGGGTGGCAGCTCCGAGTTGACCTCCTGAGGGGCCGGAGCGTGCTCGGCCAGCGCCGACTCCAGGTCTTCCAGGATCGTGCTCTTGTACTTGCGTACCTGTGGGGAGTTGTTAGGCTCGGGTAAACAAGGTGAGGAGCACCAGGAGAGGAGCAGGACGCAGGCCCAGCCACCTTCCCCAAGGTGCTGCAGAGCAGGAGGAGCAAAGAGGGGCACAGCTGGCAGGAAACACGCAGCGGCCCCGGAGACTCGGCCGTACGGAAGAGCTGCTGATGAAACCTGAAGTAACAGTGGCAAGGGGAGAATTTGTGGGATGAAAGGAAAAGTTCTGAAGCCGGACTTGTCACGGGCAGGGTCTGCAACAAGGTGCAAGAAGTGACAGCAGAGCTGAGCTCAAACACGTCATTGTTCGGGGTTGTTTAGTCTGGAGAAAAAAAAGGAGGCTCAGGGATCCCCACAAGTCCCTGACAGGAGGGGGCAGCCGGGGGGGTCGGGCTCTGCTTGCAGGGAACAGGGACAGGAGGAGAGGGAACGGCCTCGGGCTGGGCCAGGGGAGGCTCAGGGTGGACACCAGCAGGAATTCCTCCATGGAAAGGGGGCTCAGGCCTTGGCAGGGGCTGCCCAGGGAGGTTTGGAGTGCCCATCCCCGGAGGTGTCCAAGCAAGGCCTGGATGTGGCACTCAGAGCTCTGGGCTGGGGACAAGGTGGGGACTGGGCACAGCTTGGATTTGATGATCCTGGAAGTCTTTTCCAACCTCAGTGATCCTGGGATTCTGTGATCATGACTTGTTCCCCCTGATTTTTAACCCCAGATATTCCGCCCTGGTGAGATGTGCCAGGCAGCCATTCTGGCAGAGCAGAGAGGACCTCAGTGCTGCCCTCATGTCAGGGAATCACAGGACCATTAAGGCTGGAAAAGGTCTCTGAGATCACTGACTCCAACCAGGTGCATAAAACCTAAACTCTGTTTTCCAGGGTTTGAAACACGACCTTCAGATCCCTACCAGGCTTCCAAGGCTGCCCTGAGCAGAACGAAACCTGCAGAGAAAGGCGAGGAGGTTCTTACCTCACTTTCCTAGGGACACCTACCACGTTCTCCAAGGGTGCAGCACCGAATACTTTGAAGACAGGGTTGGGTTTGGAGGGTGAGATGCACAGGACAATGGCCTGCTGCCCCACTCTGGTGGTGTACTCATCCAGCGTGGCCCGGAGCTTCCTGAAACACGAGGGGAAAACAGGGAACGGGCATCAGCCGAAAGCCCTGCAGAAACACAACCCCTCTCACTGCCAGCTCCCTTTCTCAGCGCTGCCCCTGCACAAAGCAGGTGAGAAACGGAGCCCCAGCTGCTCAGCTTGGCCACATATTGGGTTTATTCCTAAGCTCCGCAGGCCTGCTGTGCTCCCTGCAGTCACCCAGCGGCTCAAATGTCAATTACTCTCCTCTCTCTCCTTTTTTCATTGATGTAAGAAGAGAAATCACCAGAGCAGCAAAGCTGGGGCGGCAAGAGTCTGCACATCCACTCCGTGGTAGCAACACAAAACTTGTGTTTTGTTGAAGCGCCTGAATGATTCATCACAAGAGGCCTGCAGACAGAGCTTATTTTACATCCACATCACAGCAGTGCAATCCTCCAGCACCCAAGTCCTGCCCCAACCAGATCTGTAGGAATTCAGGCTACAGGATAGGCAAGAACTGGAAATATTGCAGCAGCTCAGCACAGGAAACCCAGGTGTCCCACCACCTGCCCCACCAGAAACTCCCTTTGGAATTAAAATGTTCCACTGGCTATTTTCTGCCTCTTACTCCCTTTTAAGGAGTGCAGGGGTCAGAAATGGCGGCAGAAACTCCAAAAGCAAGAGAGAATTAGTGTTTTCCTCAGAAAACCTGAGCACTCCATGAGGTGACGGCTCAGTTCTGTCCTGCTCAGTTCAGAACCTGCTGTTTGCAGGACACTCCAACAGCACCTCCAGCTACACACAGATCCAGAATCAGGGGTCTGAACTTCCCACTTGATTCCCAGCGGTGTGAAAATCAAGCACAAACATGTGTTCAACTGATCAGAGTGGGAAAAAAAATGATGTTTTGTCAGTATCTTAATGTAGTAAAATGAAGTAGTTGTGTGGAAGGAGAAGAAATAATTCCTCCACAGAGCAGTTTCTTTAAAAATATATATTGTTCATGTTTCAGGGGAGAAAAGAATTTGTTCTTCAGAAACACTGCAATAAACAGGGCTGAGCTGGGGGAAGGAGGGCAAACCAGAATGGAGCTGTAAAAGGCAGGGAATTCGCTCCCAAGGATTACTTTTTAGCAGTAACTCTGCCCAATAATTTACCATTAACTGCCCAATGAAATCCTGAACAGCACAAAAAGCCAAAATTGCTTTGTCCCAAAACCTAGGGAGCAGTAGCAGCCAATATTTACAAATGTTTCCAGAGCATGGAATCGCAGGAGGTGCCTCCAGGCTGGAAGGGCTGCGCAGTCCCTTCGGCTCGGCGCGGCTCGGAGGCCATCAGGTGGGCAAACAGCCTCAGAGCACCTGGAATGCAACACCTGCAGGGCCACGGAGCTGTGGTGCCTCCACAGGAGGTTTCTAAAGCCAGAAAAAGTGTTTCAACTCGGGCAGGGATTTCTCCTTGATTTATCCTTCCTAAAACTGTACTCTAAAGGCTGGGTCAGCCTTCAGAGTGGGGTTTGTCCAGTGGCAAAGGAAATTTGGATGTGCACACACTGAATTTATCCCCAGAATTGTTTGATGCCACAGAAAAGACTTTTTTCATGGGGTAAATCCTTTATGCCTTTATGCATAATAATAATAAAATCCTTTATGCAGAGCTGGGGTATGGATGGAGCTCCAGGTTCCATTAAAGCCACTCAGGATCTGTTACTGGTGACCAGCTGGGGTTAAAACAGAACAGTGGATCCACCAGAACAGCCATGCCAGTCCCGGTGATCATAAAATCACTTTAGAGATGAGCAGAGCTGCAATTTAACCCCTTAACGCAAACTAAAACACAACTCTTGGGTTCCAGGAAGACACTCCCAAAAAAATCCCCGAGCTGGGCGACTTCTGGGCAGCACTTGGTGTGACCACGCAGGACACCAGGGCTGGCTGGAGGACACTGAGGTGGCAGGGACAGGTGAGTGCTCACCTGAGCAAACGTGTCTGCTGCCTCTTCCGAATGGAGGGGTTGGACTCAAACACGTGAGGTCGCTTCCGTTTCTTCCCCGTAGCCACGGCAGCAGCTGCTGCCATCCCCACAGGGCCTGCAAATCAAACCACAGAGGGTCAGCCAGCACCAGCAGCTCAGGAACCGACCAGGAAGGACGTTGTCATTGTGACCCCCCACCCCCCCCAGCCAGGGATGGGTGCCAAGGATCTCTCCCCAGCAAAGCCAAGTGACACAAATTCCTCCCTGAGCTCTGCTCTCCAGCACTGGAGGTGGAGTGAAAGGCTCCATTCCCCAAGCTGGCAAATCCCAGCTCAGTCCCGGGTGGAAGTCACATATTCCAGCCTAAAGTTTTCCTTACAGTCACAGAATTCCGTATTTTGTCTTCCAAACATACTGAAAAACTCCCAAATATGCCAAGGCTTTGAATAACTGACTGATCTGAGGAGATCCTGGTGGCTGGGAAGAGGAAACCAGGTACAGCACCACAAATCCTCCTTGGACACCTCAACGACAGCATCAGGAATCTGAGGCTTTCCCGAGGCTTTCCTGTTCTAACAGGAAGGAAACTGAAAATCCAGAGTTCCCAGCAGTGTCCTACCAGAGCCTTCTGAAGACCACCCGGGCCTGAAAATCCTGTGTGCAAGAAGGGAAGGGGAAAGACAAAATCCTGCAGGATGGGAGGCTGGAAAATTCATAAGCAAAGGGCATGGGATGCTCAGCGGGGTGGTGGAACTTCACAGGTTTGGTCCAGCACACCAAGAGCTTCATTCACCTGATAAAGTCTGATACAGAGTCAGGCCAGACTCCCAGTGCTTATTTATCACTCCATTTTTCTGCTAATGTAGACCCACTACAAGGCCAATGTGGAGGACATTTGGCTCCACTGGGAGGAAATCTGGGATTCTGAAATACTTTCCCAGTCCGGATATATCAGGATCTTTTGCGGATCTGCCTGGGAGAGGCCTAGCACGTGAGCTCTCCCTGCCTCAGCAAGGCCGTGCCGCGCTCCCAGGTTATTTTTGCTGTTGTTTATGTGGGGCCCAAAATAATTTTTGCTCTTTTGACATATTTGGTATTTTAATTTCGTTACTTGAGGCAGCATTTTAGCAGGGCCTAGCAGGACCAGCAATTCCCAGCCCCTCTGTGATCCACACAGAAACGATGCAGGATTCAAGCGGCCAGCAGAGCTTGCGGAGAATCCAGGGGGAATTTGGGGCGTCCCATGGGTGGGATGGACCAGGAGGTGTGGAGCAACGCCCCCGGCTTTACCTGCAGCTGCCAGGTGAGCAGTGACCTCGTCGGCAGCCGTGGAGTTGAGGATGTCGGAGTCGTCGTAGGAGGTGTCCTCGGGCGAGGAGGGCGAGTCCTCGTCGGCGCTCAGCATGCCGTGCTCCGTGTAGGTGGCCACGTGCACCTGCTGCACCTGCTGGGCCACGGCGTGGGCCTCGATGGTAGCCATGTGCTCTGCCTGGGTCACTCCGTGTTCTTCCATCAAGAGTCACTGGCAGAGGGGACAAAAAGCACGGCCTGTGAGCACGAGGGGCAGACATCACCTCCCCCGGGGACAGCGGAGGTCTGTGGCACGAAAATAACTCCACCAGGAGCCAGGAGAGAAACTTGAAGTTAAAGAGTTTGGAAAAATCCACACTTCCAAACAGGGCACAGCAGCCAGACACCGTTATCTCTGCTGGAGGAAAGGTCCCCAAGGATCCCACAGCCCTGAGATTCCACGTCCCTCACCCGCACGTTAAAGGGTCAAAGCTGGGACTTGTTTCTGCCACTTCAAGTTCCAGCTTTTGGGGAAGAGGCCTGAGGGTGACACGAAGTCTCCTCTGACCTCAGTAGCTCAGGACACAAACGAGGATGCCAGTACAGAATCCCAGAATCACTGAGGTTGGAAAAGCCCTCCAGGACCATCAAGCCCAAGCTGTGCCCGATGCCCACCTTGTCCTCAGCCCCGAACACTGAGTGCCACGTCCAGGAACTCCTTGGACACCTCCAGGGATGGGGACTCCAAATCTCCCTGGGCAGCCCCTGCCAAGGCCTGAGCACCCTCTTCACGAAGAAATTCCTGCTGATGTCCAGCCTGAGCCTCCCCTGAGGCCGTTCCCTCTCCTCCTGTCCCTGTTCCCTGCGAGCAGAGCCCGACCCCCCCGGCTGCCCCCTCCTGTCAGGGACTTGTGCAGAGCCACAAGGTCCCCCCTGAGCCTCCTTTTCTCCAGGCTGAGCCTCTTTCCCAGCTCCCTCAGCCTCTCCTGGGGCTCCAGCCCCTTCCCAGCTCCGTTCTCTTCCCTGGACACGCTCCAGCCCCTCAATGTCTTTCTGGTCAGGAGGGGCCCAGAACTGGACTCAGAGTCCAGAAAGGGCAAAACCATCTCAACCCAAGCAATAAATATCACAGAAAGCTGATTTATTTGAGGCATCCAGTGGTAAAGCACGGAGCAAAGTAGCAGCTTACACAGTCAGCAGGGCCCTGGACCACACACTGGGAACACAAATCTGTGCAGAAGGACCAGGACGGGAGGTGCAGGGATATTTTCAGTCTGTGCCTGCCATACGTTTGTGGAAAAGAAACGGCACATCGCTAACATATTTTCAAACAGAAGAATTAGAACCTCAACCCTCAAAAACAGATTCCCCAAAGGGAATCTGTTCCTGCTCAGGGCAAAGAGCAGAAAGAGGTGACCAGCTGCAGGGAACAAGAAAACAAACGGAAAAGATTCTGACCTTGTAAGTACGGTCATGGAATTACAGCTCCGGACTGACACCAGATCATGGAATGCCACGGAGGGGTTGACAAGACACGAGAACCCAAACCACTCTGTCAGGAGGGTTATTTTGTCCAAACAAAAAGGAGGCTGCAGCCAGGGGGGGCTCGGTCTCTTCTCCCAAGCCATAGGACAAGAGGAAACGGGCTCAAGTTGTGCCGGGGAGGTTTAGGTGGGATATTAGGGAATATTTCTTCTCCAAAAGGGCTGTTAGTGGAACAGGCTGCCCAGGGAAGTGCTGGAGTCCCCGTCCCTGGAGAGATTTAACAAACCTTGGGGACAGGGTTTAGTGGTGGGATTGGCAGTGCTGGGGGAAGGGTTGGAATATTCCAGCCCGAGGGACAGCAGAATTGTTGTTGTCAGACTGTCACAAACCCACTGAGGCTTGCAGCTAAAGCCAAACCAGCTTCAGACTCCCAGTGCTCCCTAAAAAGCTGCTGGAGTCCGATGCTGCTGTTGTCCAACCCTGTTTACAACTTGGGTTGTAATATTAGAACCACCCAAAAATAGCAGGAGTTCCAACAGTGCCAGTGAGGAAGGGACTGAGACGCTGAGGTACACTGAAGCAAACTGAAAACTTCTGGTGGAGAAGCAATCCAGCCCTGAGCTCCTTCCAAGAAACTCATTCTGCCATCACCAGAGAAAAACGGGTGAGAAAAAGTATTTCAAGTAAATCCCTGCGGACCAGCTTAACGGATTTCCCAAGGCACCGAGCTTTTCCTGAAAGGCGACGTTGCTGCTTTTCTCACTGGAGCAATGCAACTTCAGGTATTTCTACTGAAATTTTAAAAATCCACGGAAAAATATGATCAGAATATAACTGACAGAGCACGGTGACCTCAAAGTCCATCAGCAGACAAGACCCCGAGACGACGGATGCTTCCGATGCCATCTCCACTGGGAGGAAACCTCCCACTCAAAGGCAACCTACACCTAATGCCACCAACACCGAAACCTTGGGATGACATTCCCTGTATTCAAATTATTCCCAAAGGATTCCTGATATGGCTAGGCTTTGTGAAGAAACACCTTGATTGGCAGGTGAAGGTGTCACCAACTTGGCGACGCCGCTGCTGCCCCAGCAAAGCGTCCCCGTGACGCATCCGAAGGGCGGGGCTTGGATTTGAGCAGGGATGCGGGCACTGGGGATGAAAGGAAAGTTGTTCCTGGTTAGCTTTAGAGATGAGCATTCATCACTCCAGAAAAGGAACGCTGATCCCCGTTTTTCTCTCGAAACCAGAGCAGTTTCAGGCGCAAGGAAAGCCTAACGACGCGGCGGTGCCTGCGGAGATATTTCCTGGTAGTCGTGGCTCACTCCAGAAGCCTTGGATGACAGCCAGGAGTATTTTTAAAGTCATTTAAAGTGCTTATAAAAACTATGAGGATAAAGTCCCTCTCATCACACAGTGCAGTTGCTTCACGAGCGTGTCAGGGGTTCCTTTGATGTCCCATCAGCCCTGATCAGTGGCTGTTGACACCATCGCTGGAGGAACACCAGATGCAAGAGGAAACATCAGAGCTGCACCACTCAAACCACCAGAAAACAACAGGAACTGGTCGTAAATCCCGTAAATTCTACACCGAATTTAAACCCGCGTGGATTGAAATGAGGGTCTCTGTGGTGTGATTGTAACAAGTCGTAACTCAACCCATAAAAAACCCCACAGACCCCATCCTCTACCATCACCATCCAGGTTAATGGGTGCCTAAAACTGAGCCCAAAATAAAAAGTCCACACCAGAAAAAATCACGAGGAATAGAAGCACGACGGAAAAAAACCCTCCCTTACACGCGCAGGGCTGGAATTATTTTAAACCTTTATTCCACTGAAGAGGTTTTGCTTCAGATGCTGCAGGAGACATGACTGAGACAGACTGAACCTGGACATGAGCATTCATCCTCTGGAATGTTAAATCATGTTAAATCATTTTACCAACTCATCCAACACCTCATTAATTTGAATCCCTGCTCAGATCAGCAATAAATAAAAGAATGGCTGGGTCTCGCTTCTTTGGTGGTTTAAATAATTTTGAAAGGAAGCAAAATATGAATTATATGGAGGTTTTGAGAGGCTGCTTGCTCTGTCCTCTCGTGAGCATGCACCGCTCACTCCAGCCACGTGGGGCTGGATCCCTCCTAGGATCCAGCCATGAAAGGGACCTTGGGGAATGCAGGGGCAAAGTTTTAAGTGAAATAGGGTAGATTTAGATCAGACATAAGGAAGAAATTCTTCCCTATTGCCCAGAGAAGCTGTGGCTGCCCCCGGATCCCCGAAAGTGTCCAAGGCCAGGCTGGACGGGGCTTGGAGCAACCTGGGATAGTGCAAGGTGTCCCTGCCTGTGACCAGGGTGGGCACTGGAGGAGCTTTAAGGTCCCTTCCAACCCAACCCGCTCCATGATTCCACCATTCTGAAATGTGGTGGGAACAACCAACGGCATCCAAAACACCAAATGTAAGGATCTTGTGTTCAAATCGATCAGTCAAGTTGATTTTCCTACAAAACTTGCTTCTTCGCTAATTACCCTGATTGTCAGAATTCAGCCTTCATATTTTCATGCCAAGACTGAGCCATTCTGGGTGGAAAACCAAACGGGAAAAGTTCCCCTGCGTTCTGTACCATGAATTCTGTAACGTGAAAATGAATACGACATTTCATAACTAAAATGCAGGAATTAGCAAATCCCCGATGGCAAATGGAGAGATCAGCTCTCACACAGCCTGCTCAGGCTGCTCAACCTCTCCGAACCAAACGTTTTGGGAAGAAGGAAATCCCATCCCAGCAATGAACCTTACCGGATGGAAGTCCCCAGCTCAAGCAGCAGCTCTGCCCTCTCTGCGAGGAGCTGGAAATTGCACGGGAGAAAAAGAGAGGATTAAGGAAAACACGTTCTGAAAACTTTCTCAGAATCCTCTTCACAAGTGATGGGTGTCCCCAGATAGTTTACCAGACACACTAATGAGGTCAGGGGACTGTCCCTGTTCTCATTTCAGGCTGGTCAGGTCATTGACCTTCTCCCCTTCCCAAGGATGAGACTCAGGAGAAAGGCTGCCACACTCCAAAGGCTTCGGACCACTGAAAAGATGGAATCATGGAATACTTTAGGTTGGAAAAGCCCTCCAGGGTCATCAAGTTCACTTGTTGTCCCCCTACACTGCCAAGGTCACCACTGAACCCATCACCTGGTGATGGACCCACCCAAACACACGGAGAGGACACCGGTGGAGCCTCATGGCCCGCAAGACTCTTGCAGATTAAAGCTTCTCACATCATTTTCCCCAAAACCATGCCTTGTACTCAGCAAAAACATGGAGAAAGGAAGAGACAAGTCATCGTTGTGGTGGCTCAGTCAGCTCAGGGGACATCGGATGCTCCTGGGGTTTTTAATTTATTTCGGTTTAATTTGCTTTGTTTTTTTAAATTAAGTAATTTAAAGGACTTATTTGAGAGGGTCAATCCTCCACACCCACTCTCAGGAATAATCTCTCCGGTTTGTTTCCTCGTTTCTTTCAAAGGAATGAAAACACTCCTGGTTTTTCTTTCCCAAACCATTTTCTGCTTGATCTCTGCGCCGCAGTCAGCACCAATTCCTTCCTGACAACCCTGCTGCGCACAGGAACCCAGCACGGAGCACTTTGTCTGGCACTACACGGGAATCTCAAAAAAGAAAGAGAAAATCTGGTTCATTATTCAAGCTGGTGCCGCTCCTCACGGTTTCACTTCAGGGAAATCCCGCTCCGAGCGTTTTCCAGAAAACCTGCAACACCTCCTGCCTTTCTTCCGTTCTTCTGTGAAGCTGACGAGCATCTGGAGTTTAATATGCCCTTAATGGAGTCAAGCCTCTGCCATAAATAAGTCGTTTGCTTTGCATTAAACAACATCACACCGGCACTTTTGTTCTGGGAGGCGGCTGCAGGGCGTCGATCAACGAGAGCTCCTGTGATCCGCGCCTGTTCCTGCGATCCGCGCGCGTTCCTTCTCCGGCAGCAGCTCCGTGGTGCTCCCCCCTCCCGTGCACCTCTGTAGGAAACCATCCTCTAAATCAGGTTCTGGCCATCGTTGGCTTTTCCCCTTCCCCTCCCTGGGAGGGAGCCGTGGTGATTCCTCACTTAAATGCTGCTTCATCTCCATCCCTCGGCCACGGAGCAAGGCTGGAGCGGCTTCCCAGCTCACCGAGATGCTGCTGGTGGCACTCAGGACTTCACACACGTTCCTGCTGAGCTCCTTCCACGCTCCCAGGAGGGTAAGGAAGGCCACACTGCCCCTACTCATTTTCAGAACTACCAACTGTTTGCAGCTGCAACAGCTCCTCCTCCTCCCTGCCCCAGCACCATCAGCACTCGTGACAGCGAGGGATCAAAAGTACCTTTGACAATCCGGGCTGATGTGATGTGAAGGAGATTTTTCAGTCAACTGGGTCACACTTCGTGGATTCAATCAGATTAAAAAGCACTTCCTCTGCACTTAGTGCACAGGAATGTGTTATTTAAAAAGCTGTTCCGAACTTCTGGCTACGCGTCTCGATAAACTCCAGTTTCCCTGCAGAGCCAGACTGGGATAATTTGTAAGTGAAAACTGATCTTAGCAAGAAATCAATCACTGGCCATTTACTAATGAAATCAAATCCCGTTTGAGTGGAATTAAACCTTTGAAATTGTCCAGCCCTGCTTCTTCTGTTCTGGCACAAGACCCTCGATGCAGTTTTTCAAGAGAGTGGGTACATCCTGGTTTGTCATCTGCAGGTTTCTGGTACCTCACATTTTGATGGTTACGACAACTACAAAGAGCCAACCTCATCTGGGATGGTATTCCACGATTTTCACCAGGAGCCATGACTGAAATCCCTGGTGTCCATCAAACCTCGTTAGTCTTGAGAGATCTGCGTCTTCCCTCCGATGACAACGGCCAGAAACCATCCGGGTTTGGTGGTTCCTGAGACGGTCTGAGTTAGAGGAGCTGCTGCCAGATGAGGGGAGGATTAGAAGACAACCTTTAAAAAAGAGGAATGGCCAATCCTGGCGTTGTCCTGGCTCTGTTTCTCCTCCGTCTGGGCCAGCTGGTAGCCGGCAGCCACAATTCATCCACCTCCCAGCCAGGGCGTGGAGCTCAGTCCCAGCATTTCCTGACGATGCTGGTTAAGAAACCACTTCCAGGAGAAACTGGAGCTGCCAGGAGGTCTGTGCCAGCCAATTCCAACTGCACCAGCTTTTGGGAAAGCCCAGGAAAAAGCCCCCACTCCCATCACTCAGCAGTGCTACCACCACCGAGCCAGTCCCAGACCTTCTCCTGGTCTTTTCTCCACGGGGACAGGAGAAAGAGGATGTTCAGGTGTCCCCAGCAGGTGATTCCAGGCTCCCAATCACAGAGATGCAGCTCTTTCCATGATTTCCACGTTGCATTGGCATCTCTCGCTAGGTAAATATTATTCATTAATTCGTATTTAGGGCGAATTTGATACCACTCCTAAAAAAAACCTGTGCCTAGAGGGAGTCACCCTCTTTTGTTTGATAAGCAAACACCACCATTCACCAGGATAAGCTTGATTAATATCTCACTTATTACCACGACTCGTTTAAAACGCACATTTAAATACCAAAATCCCATTTTCCACGGAAAAAAAAAATCCTCCCTTGTCCATGGGGAGAATTTTGAAGCCTATTCCTCAACTTGACAAAAACCAGCTTTTTTTTTATGGCGAAGCACCTGCCCCTCTGGAAGCTGTGCAAGGTTTTGGATGGGAATGACTTTCCAGGACCGGAGACATCGACTCCTGTCAGCAGCACAACTGATACCAGGCACAAAGCAAGATAAGACACTCCAGTTTATTGCTCTGCTATCAAGATTGAAGTGAACATCTTATTTCACGTGGCTGGCAGAGATGCGGCGACTCAAGCACCAAGAGGAACAACAGGACCCAGCTCTCGTTCCACAGCGTCCTCCTGTGGCATAGCATTAGTAAAATGATCCTTTTAATTAGGATGGGGGAAAAAAAAAATCCCAATGCTCCCGGTCTCAGCACGGAAAAGACCTAAAATCAAACGGATTCCAGCAAACAAAACCAAAATTCCTTCCATTAACGCGTTCTCTTTGTCACAATCTCACATCAAAGGGAAAAGAAATCCCCCTGCAGGACGAACTTCACATGTGGCAAGGCTGGAAAAGAAACAAATAGGATTTCACACGTATTTATTAGGATAAAACCTCCTACTTGCTGCTGAAAGCTGCCATTGGGTGATGTGATAGGACACACCACGGACAACGTGATTTGCAGTGGGTCCTTTTTGCAGCTTAATTTCACATATTTAGCACCAAACACCAGCAGGAAGCCACGGGGTGAACACAAGGATGAGGTGGATTCTTGAGGCCTCTTGAAGACTCTTCTCAAGCTTTGGCATCAAGGGATAATATCCCGGTGGAACCAACCCTCCCCAGGAAGACCCCAAGGAAAAAAAGGGCACATTTAGGGTTCGGAAACCCACGGGAAGGGCAACCACCATATCCCAGCCTACGCCAGCCGAGTGTAACCCAAAACTGGAAGTGAAACTCCACCACAGAACCGTAAACCACTGGATGGAATTCTCATTTAGCATTCCCGTGCTTTCCCCCACGCTCTGCAGGTTTCACAGGAAGCATCTGGGGTGACTCTCCCTCGCCACTATCCACCAGCAGCACCTGGGCCAGAACCTTTTTCCCGAAAATCTTTTGGCAGGATGTGTGGTCCGCCACAAGTTTAAGAACCAGAACATGATAAACGCCATTCTCTGAGGTAATACTTTTGTCACCTTATACATTCTTTCGTTTTATTTAAAGAACCACAGAGAAATCCCGATTTTAACCTATTTTCCTCAGACCTGCAGAACCCAGGAGTCGCTTTAACAGCGTGAAGCGAGTCACTCATCTTTAGTCAATTCAGCTTTTTTAATTAACAGGCAAAAGCGGTCTTTTAAGAATTCCTAACCCAGTAAGCAGAGGCTGCTGTTTGCTGACAGCATTCCTGGCACGGCACAGAGGCGCAGCCCTCGGCCCGGTGGGATTACGGCCGGAAAAGACGGAGCGTGGCCCTCGCTGGCTGCTTTAAGGTACAAATGTTCCCGGTTTTAATCCTCTTTTATGGAGAGAGAGGATTAGTGGTTATGCCGGACTACCACAGGGAAAGAGAACGGGAGTGGGTTACACAGAAAGGTTTGAGCAAGAGGGCGGTGACAGAGACGCCGCGGCCTCGTCCCGATGAGGCTCCGAGGTGTGAAGGACCACGATGCGTCCAGCACGGATGAGCTCTGTCCAGCCTTGGCTACATCACGGAATATCCTCAGCTGGAAAGGATCCACATGATCATCGATCCAGCTCCTGGCCCTGTGCATCCCTGAGAGCATTGTCCAAACACTCCCGGAGCTCTGGGAGCCTTGGGAACGTGACCGTTCCCTGGGGAGCCTGGGCAGCGCCCAGCACCCTCTGGGGGAAGAACCTTCTCCAAATATCCAACCTGATATCCAACCTGACCCTCCCTTGACACAGTTTCATACCATTCCCTCGGATCCTGCCACTGGTCACAGGGAGCAGAGATCAGAGCTGCCCTTCCTGAGGAAGCCGCAGCCCCCGATGAGTCTCCCCTCCTCTTTTCCAGGCTGGACAAACCAAGTCCCCTCAGCTGCTCCTCCTACGGGCCCCTCCAGCCCTTTCCTCATCCCTGTGTCCTTCCTTTGGACACTCTCTAACAGCTTTGCACCTTTTTTCTACTGTGGTACCCAAAATGTCAATGGATCACCTCAAGGACTTGGTCCTCACGTGGCATTAACTCAACAAGGTCAGCACATGCTAAGAACAGCCAGTACAGTCCTAACCACGTTTCATTATCAAACTTCCACCCAAAATGGCAGCCTGGGCACCCCTTCTTGATGTTCAAGTGATTCAAGAATGCATCTGCTTGGCTGCCCTGCAAAAGATGCACTCGAGGAGGAAAAATTCCCCAGAAAATCCACTGGGAACTAATGAGCATAAGGATATGGAGCGAGTCCAGAGGAGGACACAGAGATGCCCCAAAAACCAGAGCCCCTCTGCTNTGGACAGGGCTTGGAGCAACCTCGGACAGTGGAAGGTGTCCCTGCCCATGGCATGGGATGAGCTTTAAGGTCCTCCCAACCCAAACCATTCCACAATTCCACGATGATTCCACGACCCCGAAAAGGGAAATCGTCCCCTGTGCAAACAACACGCCAGGCACGCGAGAAAACCCCACGTCACACTCGCAGCCTCACATTCCACACCACTGAAATCTGTGTTTCTGGAGGAAAAAAGATGCATTTCCAGCCCAACCACACCAAAGAGATCTGCCTGTGAGTCTTCCAAGTCTAAAGCACCTCCAAGCTGGGTTTAAATGCTGCTTCCCACATTCCCCTCTCCATTCTGACGGAGCCTGTTGAACAGGCCGGGTGCTCTCCACGTCCCGCTCCGTACCCGGCTGCCTCCCACAGGGGCACAGGGAACGCTGCAGTCCCGCACCCGGGGAGAACATCCAGAACCGAGCCAGCCTGGAATTCCAGCCCTGACCCACCTCAACTCTGTGCTGGAGCGGGGCTTTTCCTGCTTGGAGCACGGTATGCAAACCCTGTGGGAATTCCAAGTTTTTACAGCTCCTGCAGCAGCCCCACGTTTGATACGCTGAAAATGGACCGTGAACTTTTATTTGCTGCTACATTTTGTACTTCGGATGTCTTTCACGTCTCTCCACCACCACCTCCATCTACATATGCTTCCGATTATCAGGGCTGAAGTATTCCAGCCATTCCCAGGGAAATTCACCGTTTCCTTCTGGAGCAAGAGACCAAATTTACCGATTTGCCCCCAGATCCATGGGAATGCTCATGATGCAGAATTAATAAGCCTGAAAATAACCCAACCTTCAACTCAAAGCAACCACCAGAAGAGCTCTGAATTCACCAGCTCCTTCTAGGGAGGGAAGGGAGCAGCACTATTTAAGTCCCTTCTCCTTCCAAAGGGAAATCAGGAGTTAAAGGCTTTTCTTGGTGCCCAAGGAAGCGGCTGCAGAAGCAGCAGGAGACTCTAATGGCCGACACCAAAAATAAACTTCTTCATTTACACAGCATTTCTCAGCATAAATAAAACATGGGCACTCCGGGCTGTGGTCTTGCAAGTATTTTTGACCCAGACTATGGGGAAGTTTTCCAAGCCTGGAAGTCATCCCTGTTTGATTCCTTTAATTAGATGGTTATGTAATGAACAGTGGGAGGAACTTGGTTACTTCTGGATTGGCTTCCTTGGTCACACGGGTTACAAGCAAATGTGATCTGTGAGTAAAAATATACTTGGTTTTTTCCTTACGTGTTTGAGGTCAGATGAATTTTGTAGGACTGAAAAAGGTGAGTTTCCCTCCGGTCTGTAGCTCCTGAGCAACCCATTTATAATTTATAGGCAGCACACAAACAGGTAAAATAATTCACACATCTGCCTTGCAGAAGCTGAGAGTCACCATCATCCAACAAAAATAATGCTCTAAACCAAGGAGACACCTGCTTCCATCCTCCAGCACAAAACCAGGCTCCGCTCCCCGCCGAAAGCAGCACGGTCCCTGAGAAAGGGTGGAAAACAGGAAGAAAAGGAGACACTGGACTTCCAAATCCTGCTGAGATGGAACACACCTTCCATCGCGAGCATCCTGCGTGGTTTTGTACAGCCGCATCTTTTCTCCAGGAGGAAAAAACCAAGATGGAATTTCATTGACATCAAAACGTCAACGCGCATCAGGATGAGCTGCGAGCTCCACCAAACACAGCCCGCAGCTCCCCGTGTTCCATCTGGCAGCAGAAGGGATTCCCTCTCGGACTCCTTGGACTCCTTTTCGGGAGCCTGGCACCAACTCATCCACAACAAAGCCAGAGCAGCCTCCGAGTCCTTCCCAAAAAACTGGAACGCAGCCTGAGCTCCAAAACAAAGCAGGAGCACAGCCTCGGTTACCTGGGCACCCTCTCACGCTCCTGGTGAGAACACAGGGACTGCTCCTGGTTGTAGCTGTGCTGTTCCCAAAGGAAAACAGGCTCTGAGCTCTCCCAGAAAGTGGACAAACAACTCCAGCCAACCCTCCCAGTGGGACTGTCCACCTGGCCACTGGATCAGCCCCACCAGGTTTTGGGAGAAAAAGCTAAAGTAGAAGGAGCACAACTGGGGAAGACACAAATATCAAGCCCCACTGCAGTGGGTACAGAACAAACCTGAATTCCCCCAAAGCTGGAAGGTCCTGGATGATCCAGGTTGAGCCTGGACAGGTGAGAGGTTCCTCCAGCCCTGGTACAAAACCCTGCTCAACTCTGGACCTTAAACCTCTTCCCCACACTCCACTACAGGCTTTAGGTTGGGAAGTGGTGAGGGCTTCTGGTGGAAGCTTTAGTTTCAAGAGATAAAAGACACCAGTGATGTTAGGAGTTTTATAGTCTGCAATATTTGGAAACCAGAGAGGGCTTTGCCAGGATTTATTTACCTGGCTTGGATTCACAGGGAAAACGAGCTGATGAAGAGATTCACGAGAGCAGGCACACAAATTCATTCACTGAAATAAGTGACAAAAGGATCAGGGCAAGGGTGTGGATCCGCACTCAAACGTGGGAAACCATTAAACTGGTAACGAACAGCTGAATTCCAAACCCTAAGAGGATGGATTCCCCTTAAACACAAACACTGCCCCAGGGACAGGGCCAGGGTGCCACTTCATCCCAGAGAATGGCTGGAGCTGCGTCAGGGGGGTTTAGGCTGGATTTTAGGAAAAGGTTCTGCCCCCAGAGGGTGACTGAGCACTGAACAGTACAAGTAAAATCCCCACTGTGCAGAAGAAGTTATTTTAACCCCCCCCCAAAAAGTGGTTTAAAATTATTTTATTAAATATCTCAGGCACCGGGTAATGACCAACACAAAATAATCTGAACCGTGTTTTTTTCCCACAGACCAACTTCAGAAGCGGCGTAAGGAAGATAAAGTCCAAGGCTGAATTTCACGGAACTCCCTGCACTGAAAATCATCAACACGACCCCACCATTCCCACCGACAGCACAAAATGTTCTTACGTAGAAAAGCCTGGATTCAATTTTCTTGGTAAAAAGGATACAGGAGCACAGCAGAGTTCACTGTGCCCTGCTGCCTTCCTGGAAGACGCTTTCCCAGATCAGAGAAGGGTGATGCATAAAAAATAATAATTCCCAAAGCCTCCAAGAGAGAGAAACTGCACGGAAATCTCCCTCCTTTGGAAAAGCAATGGAAATATTCCCAGAGACTGTGCATGCACACAGCAGAAGCTGGACATGAAGCAGCCTGGTGGGGAGATGGACACGAACAGTGGTCCCAGTGCTCCCAGTCTGGGCTCCTCCACTCTCCTGGGTTCCTTACAAGGCTGAAATACTCCAGGCCTGAGCTTGCCCGAAGTTAAACTGCCTGGTTTAAGGCTGAGAAAAGGTGATTGAGGCTCCCGAGCGACAGAAAAAGTTATGAAATTCCAACGCGTGAAAAATTATTCCTCAGGCCAAGACACCTGTGGGCTGCAGGTGGACACTGGAGCAGCTGACCAGGCTCAGGGCTTCTGTCCAGGGAATTCCAGACAATTACCTGACAGGAAAAACCCCGCCGCGGCCAACCTCCCTCAGGAGCAAAGTGGCCTTTGCTCATGGAACGATGGAATCATTAAAGTCGGGAAAGCCCTCCAAGACCATCGAGTTCAACCATCAGCTCAGCACCGCCGTGTTCGCCACTGAACCACGGCCCCAAGTGCCACATCCACGGGTTTTTGAACAATTCCAGGGATGGGGAAGTGTTCCACCACTTCCCTGGGCTGCCTCCACAGCTTAATCCCCCAAGTTTTCCCACACATTTTCCTGACGGAGCCGCACAGAGGTGCAACCTCCAACCCACACCAAGGACTCTCGCTGGCACAGCTGGGTTTTCCAGGACGGCTTAATTTAGAATGGGATGTTTGTTGTCCTGGCCGAGTTACCTCCATCAGACTTCCACACACTTCCTAAATCCTAAAATATTCCAAGAGCTGCACAAACCCCGCAGGGGATGAGGCCGAGGGCTCCCAGCTCGCTGTGTTTATGCACAAGATGTCATCATAAAACCCCACAGAAGTGATGTGAGCCTGCTGAAAAACAACTGGGATGCAACAAAACTCCATAAAAAGCAACCGAGACACTCCGTAAAACACCAAACACACGCAGAAATCACCGAGGAAGAAGAGAGGATTTAAATAAACACTGCACTGCAACACTTCACGGAATCACGGAATGGTTGGGGTTGGAAGGGACTGCAAATCCCACCCTATTCCAGCCCCCTTACACAGACAGGGACACCTTCCACTGTCCCAGGTTGTTCCAAGCCACGTCCAACCTGGCCTTGGACACTTCCAGGGATGGATGTGAAAGATTAAAACCCTGGAAAATCAGCTTCTACAATCCTCAGCTTTCCACAGGTACCATCATCATCCACCTTCTCTTTCACCCTCGATGGGGAAAAAAAAAAAAAATCATTGCTCCCAGTTTTACCACCGGCACGAAAATTTCAATTAAAAAGATGAACAATTCTCTCACCTATTTCCCCAGTATTTGGGAATTAAAAATTCACTGTGAGAGAATTTAAAAAGGAGCAATTGTGATGTGGATGAAGGATAAGATGAGGCAAAGCCTGGAGTGAGAATGAACGTGAGTTCACACTGGGAATCCTCTCAGGACATGGGAATCGGGTCTAAAACTGTGCCTGGAAAGCAGCAAAGCTTAGAGACAAAACCACAACAGCCAGGCCCTGCCTAAGGTAAAAACCCCAAATTCTGGAAATAACAGCTCAGTGGAGAAAAAAATAATTAAAATATAAAGCAGAGCTCCCAAACTTTGAAGAGAGAAAACATCTCCCCACGCCATGAAAATCATCTGTAGCTGCAAGAAAGCTGAGACTTGGTAACCTCAAACGCAGGAAGAGTCTTGAGCTGAATTATTTCTGTCCCTTAATTATTATTTACGCTAAAATTACTGAGCACCTCAGTCACAGCCTGTCCTGATCCAGATGTTTTAGAGCCCTTTTTTGGGTATATTAATACATACCCAGTTACACCCCTTTTTTATAGGCCATTTACACCCCTTTTTCGGGTATATTAAATGGAGGGGAGGTGAGTGATTAACACGTTTCAACTCGCTCCCAACCTCCTGTACAAAAGGAGGAAAATTATACACGTACAAAATGTAAAGAAAAATAAAGAGGAGGGGGAAAGGGGGATAAAAGGGGAAAAAAGAGGGATGACAGGAAAAAAAGGTGGGGGGAAAGGGAGAATGAAGGGGAACTTCATCAATGATCTCAGAGGTCTTTTCCAACCTAGTTGGTTCTGTGATTCTGGGGGAAAAAAAGAGGTGAAGCGGAAAAAAAAACAGGGATAAAGGAGGAAAAAACGGGCCATGAAGAGGAACTTCATCAAGGTTGGACTCGTTTATCTCTGAGGCCTTTTACAACCTAATCGATTCTGGGGGG
>VZTD01002848.1:46561-83426 GCA_013397725.1 Rhagologus leucostigma | reverse complement strand
AAGTGGCGGAAAAATGGGTTTAAAATAGTTTTTTTTTTTTTTTTTTGGCCATATTTTTGGTCAGAAAATCCAGTTTAAAATGGAAATTCTGGGAAAATGCATTTTAAAATAGAAATTTTTGAAAAAAAAACTGTTTAAAATAGTTTTGGTGGGGGTTTTTTGCTATTTTTGTGGGGAAAAAATCCTGTTTAAAATGGATTTTTCTTCCCCTTCTTTTTTGGCAGAAAAATCCATTTTAAAATGGAAATAATGTGAGAATTCCAGTCAAAAATGGAAATGTTCCCCCCCCCCCTTTTTTTTTGTTGGAAAAATCCAGTTTAAAAAAGAAATATTTTCCTTTCTTTTTTTTTCAAAGATCTGGTTTAAAATGGACATTTTCCCTTTTATTTGTGGGAAAACCAGATTTAAATTCGAAATTTTCCCTGATTTTTGTGGAAAAATCCAGTTTAAAATCAAAATTTTACTTTTTTTGTGTGCGTAAAATCCAGTTTAAAATGGATTTTTTTTCCCATGTTGTTGCAAAAAAATCTAGTTCAAATCATCTTATTCCCCATTTTGTGTGGAAAAGTCCAGTTAAAAATGGAAATGGTTTCCATTTGGTGTGGAATTCACAATTCACCTCTCGTTGTCCCTAAGCAGCGGAAAGGGTCAGTGGGACTTAATGATCTTAAGTGTCTTTTCCAATGTAAAAGATTCCATGGTTTAGGGAGCTGAAAATTAAAGGAGAAGGATTTAAAACACAGAGGGGAAAGGAGCTGAGGGAAATAATAAAAACGGGTGTAAATCCGTGGGTTTTTTGAGTCTTGAGGTGGGACTTGATGTCTGGTTCCCTGAACGTGTCGGATTTGTTTTTCCTTAGGAGTGACATAGAAAACACTACGGGAACAGGCACGAGGAGAAGAGTTCCCAAAAGCTGGTGAAGAGCAGCCTGGAAAGCAAAATATTTTCAGGGATATCCTTTCATTAAGGGACCATTTGTGTTTATTCCGTGCTCCGTGCTGGAGGTTTGGTGGATCCGAAATTCCTTGAGCTTTAAATTAATCACCCCACAAGCATAGCCCGGGATTTCCACAGGAGGAAGGTCCTGCAGAAAGGTGCGTTTGGGTGAGCCAGCAGGAAAATCCCACAGGGGCAGGATGTGGAAGAGCCTTGGGACTCTGGAGTTTGAGGTTTTAGGAACAGGTTGGACAAAGCACGGCTCAGGAATGCTGCAGGTGCAGCTGCTCCTGCCTCGGGGAGCGGGGTGGGTGACGGGATGTCCCGGAGTCCCACCCAGGTGCACATTTCCAAGGCCACTTGTTGCCGACGGGTTTGGAATGGGCTGATCCAGCCGTGGGATTGTGAAAGCGCCCAACATCCCTGAGTCGGTGGCTGTTGAGTGCTGGCGGCGCTCGGGGGTCTTTTTTTTCTCCAACCTCTGTGAAGAGAAGGAGCGAAGGAACAGCATGGATATTCGTTTGGGATGGACTGGAAGTGATCCGGAGAGGCATCGTTTCCCATTGTGAACAAACTAACCGTTTCTTTTTGGAAAACCGAGCATCAGCATGCACCTCCCGAAGTTCTCCTGGAGATCCAGGCTGTGCTGGGCCGTAATCCTACGTGAAAAGGTTGGGAAAAGACTAACTGGGAGTGCAAATGTGCCTGTGGCCAGCAGAAGGAAGGGAGCCGTGGGAATGCTGGAGGCCAGTCAGGAGCTGCCAAGTTCAGTGTTCAGGGAAAGACTGGGGAGGAACAATGGGGGAGAGGTTTAAATGTCCACATCTTGGGGTCTGGGAAGAGAAAATCACAGAAAAATCACAGAATCATGGAATGGGCTTGCTTGGAAGGGAATTTAAGGATCATCCAGTTCCAACCCCTGCCATGGGCAGAGACACCTTCCACTAGACTGGGTTGCTCCAGCCTGGCCTTGGACACTTCCAGGGATGGGGAGTCCACAACCTCTCTGGCCAGCCTGTGAAAAAAACACTGACTTTGGGAGACCACAAACAGCATTTTTCAAACATTCACGGTGCAGGCTGGAGGGGGAAGAACACAGCCACAGCTCCTTGGCCTTTTTCTTCTCTCTTTTCCAGATTAAAAAAAGAAAATGGCATCCTCTGCTTTCCCTTCGCATGTGTCCTTGCGGCAGGGATTGTTCAGGAGTGTGCACTGAGCGGCCTTTGCACGGCTCGTAAAGAGCCAGGACTGTTTTCCCTACTCCAGGGAGAATTTTGGTGGTGCAGTGGGTTTGTTTTAAGTGGCCCTGGCCGGGCTCTGCCTTCCACGACTTCTCTGGAGCCGACCAAAACCAAGGCTGAGTTTGGGGATGATTCCTGTAGTGAAAAGCTCTGTTAAAGACTGTAGTCCCCGAAATCTGTGATTGCTCTGGAGAGCTGCTGCTGGGGGAGTTCTGGATTCCTGCAGCATCTCCCAGCACCTCTCAGGGCTCTGCAAATGCACATTTCTGGTCTTTCATCTGAATATTCCCTCTCTCCAGTTTAGATCTTTACACGTAGTTCTCCCCTTTTGCAGACACTCCTCAGGTATTTTCAGCTTATTTTCACTTCTTATTTTCAAATATAATATATAAATAAATGTAGCTATCATTTGGTCAAGTTCACCACAGAATGGTTTGGGTGGGAAGGGAACTTTAAGCATCTCATTGCACCCGCTGCCACGTACAATTCATGGGGAGACAAAGATCAGACTGAAGAAGGGAGAAATGAGGTGGGAGCTTGTCGGCAGGAAGGCCGTGCCCTCCCATCCCCACACGTTGCCTGAAGCTGGTTTTCACACCGGAGAAGATTCTTTTTCAATCTGTTTCTACGACAGGCACTGCCTGGAGTGGCTCATTGCCGTGCCGGTGGCTGCTGGAGCACCTGATGATCCCGGTCCTCGAGTGTGGGACAGAGCTGGCAGGGCTCCAGGGAGCCCTGGGGTGACACCTCCTTGGACCGTCCTCACACGGACGCAGCACGCAGAGCTCCCCAAAAACGTGCTGCTGCAGTGACTTCCTTAGAGGGCTGCAAATCCACTCACTGTGAGATCCAGCTTCATGTCCAGACCGCTTTTCTTAGGGAAATAAATTCCCAGAGCAGGCCCTGGACACTGATGAGCCCGAGCGGGACGTTTAGGATGTGTTTTTGGTGCGATGTGCCCGTGGCTGGGCGGGTGTCTGCTCACTGCGGCCCTGGTCATTGTCGGCAGGAGCGGGCAGGCTGAGCTCCGCGCTGGGCAGGAGCGATAAGCTCCAGGCGGCCACTCTTCCTCCCCGAGGAGCTCCCCAGCTCTGCTCCACTCCCCCGCCTCGGAGGCACCGCCAGGCTGGAGGCAGGAGGTGTTTTTGTCCTCTGAGGTGTGCAAAAGGCACAGGCTGGGTGATTTCCTTTCAGAAAAAGAGAATATCCCACACAGTTTTGCCCTCATCATCCAACACATCAGAGTCACAGAGTTTTTCCAGTTTTCTCACACCCCTTTCTATGGCCTTTAGCCCAAATTCCTCAGGACTAAGCTGTGGCCATGCTGATTTCCCATGTGAGGAATTTACATTTCTGCAGCCACGCTAAATTTTAATTTGCTTTCTCAGCAAAATCTTGTGTATCAGAGATTGATCTCACCAGTGTTCCTGTACCTAAACAAGACACCCAGGGCTGCTCTAAGCCCCTGCACACGTTTAATCAGGGGAATCCCTTCCTGAGCTGCCCGTGCTGTATGCATCTAGATAACTAGTCCAGGCATTGATGCAGACATTTAGATTTAGGGAAGATCAATCCCGTGAATCCTGGTTTAGCAACACGTGAGAAGGAAAACTGCAGGTTGGAGGTGTTAATTGTCAGCTTGTGCTGACGAAAGGGCAGCAGTGTGGAGAAGGGAGGAAAGCAACGAGAATAACAGGTTTAAAACAGGTAACAATATTAAAGGGTGGAAGGAGCGCACTTTGTTACCCTAAAGAGCTGAAAGGAAGGGACTTTAAGGGAACAGGGACGTAACAACACTCACTTCATGGAAGATCAGCGTAAAGGCAGCCGTGGGTTCAGGTGAGCTCAGGATTAGCACAGCTCTGCCACGTGCGGGAATGGGAACAGTCCTGGAGCCACCTGAGAGCTGAAGGACCCTGGGACGTGCCAAGGGACGCTGGGGAGCTCACCAGAGGCAGCCCCAGGAGGTCACCAGTGTGAATCCCACAAACATCTCCTCTGATTTCCTATCCTGAGAGCAGCTTGCAGTGCCAGGCTGGGGAGAACTTTTAAGACGCGCTGAAGCATTCTGAGAGACCCCGGCTGTGGTTCTAGGGGAGAAAAGCAAAATATCAGCTGCCAGTATAAGAGCTGGAAGTGTTTCCTACTCTGCTTTTCTGGTGATGGGAACAGAAACTGTGCAAAGCACATAAGACAACAGAAAGGATGACGAACTGATAGAAGTGTGTGGATTTCCAAGAAGACAGAGCTACTCCTGGGACAGTTCCCAAAGGGCACGCTGTAATTATCAGGAACTCCCTCAAATATTGTATCTAATTTCAAGAAGTTCTTCCTGGATAAAGTATGTCAGGAGCCAAAACAACAGGTGACAGAAGCTTTCAAGGACCCCATCTCAGGCCGTGTCATTTGAGAGGAGCGTGACCCCATGCCAAGCTTGATGGTTCCAACTGGACTGAGACCAAGAGCCTGGTGCTTTGGAAGCTCCAGTGTATCCCAGCAGAAGACACCTGTTTCCCTGGGTGTTCACTGCCTTAGTGGCTTGATAAAATCTGCTGCCAACCGAATCAAACCCCGCAGACAGGAAATCATCGTCCTCAACAGGCCCCTGCCCTTCTCTGGTGGAAATAATTCCATTTTATACAAGCGAAGCGCTCCCGGTTGCTCCTCCCCAGCCACCTCTAGTGAGGGATACCTTAAACCCAGGGCGGGAAACTCGCAGCACCATCACAAGCAAATGTCACAGAGCAGAGATTCCCTCCAGACAGAAACATGTTACAGTTTCAGGAAGGTCGGTGGGGGTCTGTAACATTTTGAACTGCCTTGAAAAGAAACCTGTAGGAACTGTCACAGACCAGGTTTTGTGTACATACCAAAGGAGCCAGATCATTCCTGCTGTGGCCTGGGCAATCCAAGTGGTTGTCACCCAAAGTGTCATGTGTGCCGCTGTGGGAGCAATCCATCCGATCACGTGAGCACGTGGGGGCAGAATTAGTCTACAAACCCTTTTTTTCAGACTAAAAGAAAATTTAAAAAAAGTCTTAAAAAGTAAATTAATTTTTTTCAGGAATGACATAATTTAAGGAATGAGCATTTTGCCATAAATGCGACAGAGAAACATCAGAGTTTTTTGTCTGTAAGTGGCCATAATTCACGTGCCTGTTTCCCATCTCCTTTTTATCCCTAGGGAGATCCCAGCATGAGCAGCTCAGCACCCACAGCTGTGCTACAGAAGTGCAAAGCAGGGTGAGATAATCCACATTTAAAGCCTCTTTCAGGCGTGTTGGCCATGTCAGCACTGAGAAAACTCCAGGATAATAATATAATTATTATTATATTATTATAACTGCAATAACTGTAATTTAATTGTTTCGCTGATACAACTTTAACTCAAACATCTGATTTAACATCTCGGTCTGCACAGAAAACTCTTATTCCAGGCTGATTATCTCCGTAGTTCACTGAACAGGCACTTCCTATTAAATGATGTGGGAAAAGTGCCCCCAAGAGTTGCATGACCTACTTGAACCATCCTGAGAGAGAGGAAAAAAAATAAATTCTGAAGTCAAATGTAGTTTTCAGCTTGTAACTAAACAGCTTTAAGCATTTTTGCTTTCTTCAGTAATCTGCGTGCTCCTGTCTCCCTGCTGACATTTCCTGTGGGATTGCAGGAGCACTTGGCCTGCCCTTGCATTTTCAGCTATTCCAACAATACTCCAACGTTCAGCAGTAAATGCAGGTGAACTTTTAAACATTTATGTCAAGAATTTCCACCAAACAGCAAACTGCTCCCTCCGTGGCACATGATTGTGGCCATTCCAAGGAATCCGCTGCAGCCACGTGTGGCATTAAGTATTTTCCTCGTTTTTCTTACACATTTCTCTCTTTTAGCGCCAGTTACGGCTCAAAGACAAATGCTGACACTCAGCCAAGCTTTTGCATAAAGAAGATTTCACACTTGGTTTACTTTAGCGTAGTCGTGAATATATCAGACTTCAACAGTAAATTTAAAAGTTCCTTTCGATTGTTTCTCCTGAAATGATGTGGCAATAACCTAAAAGGAACACAGCGATTTTAAAGGCCTCTATTTTATTTTATTATAATTAAATATCAGGACTCCTGAATTCCCTGAATGCCCACAGAAAACTACTGGATAATCATACAGTGGGTAACACACCAGGATGTAACAAACCCATCCCAGTGTTTGACCTGGGAAACTTCGGTACCTGCAGGTGTCCTGGTATCTGCACAGCAACCACTTCTATGAATTCTAGTATTTCATTCCTTTTACTCCTTTGTATGACAGTTGCAAAAGCAAAAGAGAGAGAAAAAAAAACAACTTATGTAATTTTTTTAAAAATACATAGAAAGTTTCCAAGAGAAAGCCTTATAAAAAGACAGTAAAATAGGGATTTTTTTGTTCTTGAAATGGCACCAGGGCAGCAAGACAGTGAAAAATGAGCAAAGGAGAGAGGAGTTAACCCACTGAAAACTTCATTTTATTTCCTTCTGCTGGCACTATTTAGTGCCAACATTTAAAAAGCCTCTTGCAAGGAAGTTTTTCTTTAAAAATTCTCCGTAGGAGCCTCTTTGTTATGGAGATACCTTTTATGAGGAAAAGAGTCCTCAGCTATCCATCCTCCCCTGGAGCTGGGAAATAACAGCCAGGGCAGCTCTTCAGATAAGAACTGGGCCAAAAGGATCCCTGCCCCTTCTCAAGCCTTTCTTACACATCCAAAGGTCCACGGTGCTTTTCCTTGGGTGAAATAATGTGGAAGGAGAAACCTGGCAATGCAGAAACGCTGGGGGAAGGGAAGGGAAGGGAAGGGAAGGGAAGGGAAGGGAAGGGAAGGGAAGCTGCTCACACACAGCTTGAAACACCCTTGTTCCAAATGTGGGGAATAACATCTTTTATCAAACCTTTCATATTTATATATATCTCCACCACTCCCATCACAGAACAGTCCTGTGACTGTCCCCACCCACAAACACACACATCAACATCTCCTGTATTTTTAACAGCGGGGCTCTGGTACACAACTTCCTGCAGGAAACGTGAACCAACAGTGGCAGCAGAGCACAGGAAACCCCAACACTACAAACATTTAACTCCCTACACACATAACACCACCAAGTTCCCTGAGCTGTGCCATAAAACAAGGGGCATCTCCAGCTCGCAGATTCCCCTCACGAAACTCTTTGCGGGTTTGGGCAGAGCAGGATTTATTCATCATAAACTCAGCTTAAATCCTGCACCCCGGCAGGCAGAGAAGCCCATCCGAGAACCAAAGTCTTGCAGGTTGGGATAAAGCAGAAATAGCTGCAACTGTCACCCTGCAGCTGTGGTGACTCCCTGTGAAGTCACATCCTCGCGAGGCAGAGGCTCTCCCTCAGAAGTCATGGCACAGCCTGCAGCACTTTTAAGCAAACTGAGCCATTTGAAGTCCAAACTTTTCTTTAGAGATGTCTCTTGGTCTTTATGAGCCACCAGGGAGGTGGAATTACGTGCAAAATTCAGCTGAGAGGTAAAAGGAAAAAGGAGAGGAAAAAAAAAAAGTGTTTCATTTCTCAGTTTGGGATGGTTGGGAGGGTTTTTTCATCTGTTGTCAAAGAAGTGAATGGCAACTTTTCCACTTTTCAGATCCACCAGAAAGCAGAGTCGTTGTCCTTTGCACTTCACTGGTCACCATCTGGTGTGTTCAGCTGCATCACGCTGAAATCAGACTTCTTTCGTTAAAGAGAGAACATAATATTTCACTCTTTGTTCCAGTAAATTTTGGATACTGGAACTTTGGAGTCTTGAAATCTTTGTAGCTCCAGCTTACCACAGATGTAAAAACGGCCTTGCTCACTTTTTACCATCCTTAACCATGTTAAGCAGTTCCTGCTTCAGTGCTCAGAAACATCTGTCCCTAAAAGCTCTGTGTGGTAAATATATCATACAAAAATCTAGTATTTTGGGGGTTAAATTAATTTTTTAGCTCGAGATGGTGAATGCAGAGATTGCAAGAGATCTCTGGCTTTAGAGGGCTGATACTTGGAGGAAATAGCTGCGAGTTGCTGCGACCAGAGACTTCCTGGTGGGCGGTGGGGAAGCGAGACCGCGAGTGAACGCTGAGGAGGAGCTGTAGGTGCACAGCTCAGAACCAACTGGTGCTGCAAACCACAGCCCTGAGTCATCAGAGCAGGGAAACAGGAAATCCACCGGCCTGGGTGTCCATGCTGGGGACATGGGTTACTGGTGAACACAGTGCTGGGTTGATGGTTGGAGTCGGTGATCTTTTCCAGCTCGGAGCTTTTCCATCCTTAACGATCCTGTGATTATTTTCTTGACATGCTGTGAGAGACTGAAGTGGTTCACGGCTTAGACACTGCTAAAATCATCGAAGGGCTTTTGCCCACTGGAGCAAACTGCAAAGAAACTGCTGCCCACCTGTGACCACCAGAGCCACCCCTCCCCAGGTACCCCTACTAACCAGAATGTTGCATTTTGAACTCCTGGGATAAGACAAAGGTGGTACTTTCATCCAGTTATCCCAGGTCTGGGGAGAAGAATGGATCTGATACCTTAGGTTTTAACTTTTATATTTTTCAAACCCTGCACTGCCTGGTGCGTAACTCTGAAGTTTCATGAGGCCTGTTAGCTGCTGTTCTCTCATGCTGGTTAGACGTAACAAACCTCTCTAGGTTTGCTCTCCAAGGACACCAGGCCCCAAAATGTGTAAACTAAAAGCCTCTGAAGGGGGGGGCAAACTTGGGGTAATTACATCATAAACTAAGGTTATAATTGGACAATTAACCCTGACAGGCAGATGAACCAAACTTATAAAAGTGTGAAGAACCCGTGACCCGGGATCCACCTTGGGTGGAGCCTTTTGACTGCCCAGGGTGTACCTTTGAAGGCCCTTCAAATAAATACCTCCTTTTATTCTCTTATTCTTATCTAGCCTCTGTTTTCAGGTGGCCACCTCAGGCATCAGACCCACAAGGGTACTGCAAGAGAGGCTGTGATGCTGCCGGCTCAGACATTCAGGGGGAAGTTGCCGATGTGCAAAGCAGCCGCCCAGGCGGAGAGGGCGAGCACAGCCCAGCTCAGGCTACAAACTGATAAGGGACCCCTGTGAGCCGGGCACTGCCTCTTTGTCCTCACTCAAGGGAACTCAGCTGGGATAACTCCCCTGCCCGGGAATATCGGGACATTCACGGGTTCACCTCTGCTGATGGGCCATAGTGGGCTGAACCATGCTGGTATAAAAGGCAGCTGCATCATCTTAGAAGGTGTCAAAGAGCCCCGAAGTGTCCCACGACTCACAGCATTCCATCATCCAGTGTGAAACTCCCCGCTCCAGGGGAGGCACCTGGGCGTTCCCACCTGCACCCGAGTGAATATAAACCCAGTAGATTTTGTGTTCCGTGCATTTCCCCTACCCCTTCTTTGGGATTTCCCCTCATCACCTGATGGATCCAGTGTGTGACCATCAGTTGGACCAACAGACACCGAGATTGCAACGACCAAGTCTCATCACGAGGCCTGGGGGTGGTGAGATCTTTCTCCTCCTATCCTTTCCCTTTCTTCTCCTTAAACATTTTCTTAAGTGATATTTTATGCTTTTGTATTGTCACATTACTGTAGATAATAACAGCCAAATGGTTACATGGCTGTTTTCCTGTGCAACCAAATTGCTCTAAAATAAACCCTACATATACATATATATATATATTTATATATACTTACAAACACCAATTATTTTACCCTTGGCTTTCTAGCGTGGGTTGTACCACGTGTAGATGAAACAAACCCAGTAGAGTTCGCAGTAAGCTACAAATGACAGCAGCTGGCTGACAAGCAATGCCACCAATTAAGATTTTCCCTGGTCAAAACCTCCTCATAGAGAGAACGTTTTAGGCTGGAGAAACAGCACCAGGATTTCCAGGCCTTTATTGGCTTGGGTTGATGATGTTAGAATTGACTGTTACCTGGAAGTTGGAGGGGTGGAAGGATTTGGGAGAGATGCAGAGCTTCCCTCAGCGTGGTGCTTCATGATTTACCCAGAACTGTGTTGAACAGCCGTGGAGGAAATGCAGCAAAAGGGCTCTGAGCTGCCACACGGAGCTTGTGGTCTCCAGCCAGGAGTTTGGGCTGAGAATGATCACAGTGAGTGACAGCCTGGGCGTGGGGGTTCATCACCACCTCTCTGGGCGTAACAGAATCATGGACAAACCAAAGTCAGGTTCCCAGAATCATCTGGGATGGAAAAGACCTTCAAGGTCAACCAGTCCGACCTGTGACTGACCCCACCTTGTCACCCAGAGCACTGAGTGCCCTGTTCAGTCTTTCCTCAGACACCTCCAAGGGTGGGGACTCCAAATCTCCCTGGGCAGCTCCTTCCAGTGCCTGAGCACCCTTTCCATGGGGAAATTCCTGCTGATGTCCACCCTGAGCCTCCCCTGAGGCCGTTCTCTCTCCTCCTGAGAGCCTGACCCCCCCGGCTGTCCCCTCCTGTCAGGGAGTTGTGCAGAGCCACAAGGTCCCCCTGAGCCTCCTTTTCTCCAGGCTGAGCCCCTCTCCCAGCTCCCTCAGCCTCCCCTCACATGCCTGACTCTGTCATTCCTTCCTGACCTCAAGGAAGGCTCAGGGACTCCTCCCATCCATAAGGAACGGCAGTGATGTGGGTAAATCCAACCCCAGCACAGCCCTGCCGAGGCACAACACCCCATCCCACACAGGAGGGTGAAGGGCCACAGCTGCAATGACAATGGCACAGTGTCCCCTGCCATTTGTCACTCCGGGCTTCAGCTGTAATAAAAGCATCTTTGTACGGACACAGCAGTGACCAAGGGAAATATTGGAGCTGACCACTACAGAGGTCAGGGCGGGTTTAATCACAGAAGAGCCTTCACTGGGGAGTTGGGTTTTCACTTCTTTTTCTTCCCCTTCTTTTTGAGAGAGCCAGGCCAGGGATAGCCCCGGAATTCCAGGAAGGCAGAGGCGTTGTGAGAGATGTAGTAAGCATTGAGCATGGCAGCTGGGCAGAAGAGATCCACTTCTTTCACATCCTTCTTTCCATTTCTACCCTTTTGGGACCTTCTGCCTTTGCCGCCCTTGGGTTTTTTGGTTTTGCGTGCCTGCAGAGAGAAAATGACCACAAACCCACTCAGTTTTGGGTCTTTATGGTCTCACTTCCGGGGAGAGGATCCCAGGCTCAGAGACTGAGAGAGCTGGGGGTGCTCACCTGGAGAAGGGAAGGCTCCAGGGAGAGCTCAGAGCCCCTTGCAGGGCCTAAAGGGGCTCCAGGAGAGCTGCAGAGGGACTGGGGACAAGGCCTGGAGGGACAGGACCCAGGGAATGGCTTCCCACTGCCAGAGGGCAGGGATGGATGGGATCTTGGGAAGGAATTTGTGTCTGTGAGGGTGGGGAGGGTCTGGTCTGGAATTCCCAGAGCAGCTGTGGCTGCCCCTGGATCCCTGGGAGTGTCCAAGACCAGGCTGGACATTGGGATAGTGGAATGTGGAGATGAGCTTTAAGGTCCAGCCCAAACCATTCCACGATTCCATGATCCCAAGACATCCCAGAGCAGCTGTTTTGTTCCATCTTAGTCCTGGCTCGCAGCATTAGCTCAGAGCCCCTCACGCAGACCCCAGTACTTTGTGGTGATTTTGTGGAAGGACTCACAAGCATTAACATGCTTTCACCGACCCCTGTTTGCTCTGGAGGCTCTGAGAACATTTAAAACCACCACACTGAGCTAATCAGTGTCCTCGTGTGCTTCTATCTGGCTAAAAGAGGTTTGTGCAAGCCAAACATTCTTTTCCATTCTTTTTTTTTTTTAATTAATGCACGAGGATGCAATCCTGAGGTAACTCTTCCATCTTGTTTGTGACTCTGGATCTTAAACCAGGAAAGCAGGACTCCCTCCTACAGCTTTCGTGGATCTGGGATAGAGCTGCTCTCCCACCACTGGTGGTTACACAAACCCAAAGCTCTGTACGTAGCGTATTTTCCACGTTATAATCCCTAAAATGTCCTTTCACAGCTCAGCACTACTCAGTGCAAAAAGAGACAAACATTTGTGCTCTGAGGTGTGAGAACAGACTAAAGGACACAATCCTCAGAGTCAGCCAGGACCACGGTGTGAAAGAATACGGACAGGTAAAGAAAGATGTAAAAAAAAAATCAGATTTTCTCTATAAAACACACAGAGCCTCTATGACAGAAGGAAAAAAGAGAGAAAGTAAGAGTGTAAACTGCAGCTGATGGCAGATTATTTGCAGACTGAAACTACCTGACCTCAGACATATGTTTGAGATGAGGACAAGCCTTTTTCACAGACCTTAATCGGACAGAATTTGGGGAATACTTCACATGCTGGAATGTGCCCCCTTCACAGGGACATGCTTGTGTCAGATTTTGCAGCCAGTCAGTCACCTGAGTCCCACTCCTTGTTCGCCCACGGTCTCTGGTGGATTTTGTGAGCACCTGTAGGTTCCTGATTGGAATTTGGCCTGTAGCTGATCTTTCCAAATATAAAAGATGCTCACAGCCTTTGCATGCTATGTACTAAATTTTACAGCCTGCAGCCAAGAACGAAAAAAAGCTAAAAACCAGAACGAGGTTTATACTTGCACACAAAATGTATTTGGGCAGGTCAGTTCTGTCCTGCAGCCGTGGGACGGAACCTTTTGGATACGAACTTATTTCCTTGGAAAAGTGATCTCAACACTTCTGAAGGATCAAAGGTGTTTTACCATGGCTGAGTCTTTTTACTGAGCGGCCAACACTCCACATCAAGCCCTGGAGATGGACCCTGCAACACAAAATCTCACGGTGAGTTACGCAGTGTAAAGCACCCGTGTCTGTGTCAGTCCTCATTAAACTTGAAAGCAAAAAAGGGAAAAAAATAGTTAGTCCCTCGCAAAAACAGGCCGAGGTGGGTGATGCCTAAAAGCTGACACTCACCTGTGAAATCAGCTGCTAATTGTCAAATTCCAGGACTCTTGAGCTTTTCAGCAAAGCCCTTGAGATTCACAATCACAGAATCTTGTAAAAGACCTCCAAGACCAAGTCCAGCTGTCCCCCAGCGCTGCCAAGGCCACCACTAAGTGTCCCCAAGTGCCACATCCACACGGCTTTGAAATCCCTCCGGGCGTGGGGACTCCACCCCTGCCCTGGGCAGCCTGTGCAAGGACTGCACAACAGCTTTAGGGAAGGAATTTTCCCCATATCCAGTCTAAACCTCTGGCACAACCTGAGGCTGTTTCCTCTTGTTCCGTCCCTTGTTCCCTGGGAGCAGAGCCCGACCCCTACTTGGCTTCCCCCTCCTCTCAGGGAGTTGTAGCGAGCGAGAAGGTCCCTTCTGAACTTCCTTTTCTCCCCCGGCTGCCCAGCCCCACTTCCCTCCCTCACCGTCCCGTGTAGAAACGGCAGAATCTCACCTTCCTTTCCCCACATCGCCACGGCTCCGAAGCGGCCCCAGCCTCGCTTCCCCCGCAGGGCCGCCATAGCCTCCCTTCCTTCCCCCCAGCGTCGCGTTGTCATAGCGACGCCGGGGGCGGGGCCTGACGCTGACTGACAGCCGCGCGTCCAATCCGCTGCTGAAGCGCCCACCCTTTGTCCAATCGGCTGCCGGAGGGGCGGTGCTCGCGCGCGCTTCCCGCCGCTGCGGTCGTCACGGGGAAAAGGGCGGGAAAAGCTATGAGGGGGATGAGGGGCATGAGGGGAGCGGCCACCGCCACCCCCGCCCTTGTCCCTGTGCCTGTCCCACCCACACCCAAAAGTCCCAGGGAACTGTCACAAGGACGCGAAACCCCCTCCCCACCACAACTTGGAGCTGAGAGGAGGAGAGGAGCAAATGGTGCTTTTCAAAGGTCTTGGAAAGATTGGTGTTTGGCGATCTGTTAATGGAATATTTACGTTATTGCTGTGTGACACGGGGGAGTCTGTTTAAACTCCTGACTCAGCCTTCTTCACCACATAAGTATTTAAAACAACCTCTGCTTTGCCTCCTGTGAGAGCCGCGGCTCCGGACAGCAGGCCCTGAAAATGACGTGTAATAGAGGTTGGATACTTCCGATAAATCCCCATAAACTGAGGCCTCAGACACAGGGAAGTGATGGAGCCGAAGGGGTCTGAGGGAGGGACAGGGACCTGAAGGGTTCATTTTCTCCCCTGCACCTTTTTTTAAACACAACAGTTTTATCCAAGGGTAGTAATGCTTCTAAAGGCCGAGTGATTTTTAAATTTGGGAGAAAATAAGGGAGAGAGGAGTCTCTCCTGCATCCCTCAGCACCAGATTTTCACTTACAAAGCGCTAAAAAAAAAAAAAGAATCAAAAGGCACAAGTGACAAATATCAGTAGGAGCTGAATTCCCTCACAGAAAAAAAATAGGTTGTAATTGCAATATTACCAAACTCCAGCAAACACAGCAGCGAGTCTGCCTGGATCATGGGTTTGTTTTTACCTTTAACATCAACCTCTCTAAATGTGCTCTCTGGTGCATAAGCCCATAGGGTACATTTAGTCATGTTTTAAATCATAGAAACCCAAAATGGTTTAGGTTGGAAGGGACCTTAAATATCCAGTGCCACCCTCTGCCACGGGCAGGGACACCTTCCACTATCCCAGGTTGCTCCAAGCCCCATCCAACCTGGCCTGGAACATTTCCAGGGGTGGGGAATCCACAGCTTTTCTGAGCAACCTGTGCCTCCCCACCCTCACAATAAAAAATTTCTAGGGAAACTTCCTTCCTTCTTCCCTAATAGCAAAAGACTTGGTCGTGTAGCTCAGGAAAAAGGTCTGCGGATGAATGAGCTTTGGATAACGAAAGAAAAAATAGAAAAAAAAATTTGATTTCCACTGCGTTCAGGGAAATTTTGTGTCACTTGTATTCAACCACATGGCATAAAAGAAACAATCACAATTACACTAATTATCTGCTTTTAGCAAAGACAACTGTCAGGAGACCACGTTATAATTACTGAGGCGAAAAGGAAGGCACAGCAGTGACGAGCACTGAAATACTCAGTCAAGGAGACAAAAATCAGCCTGTGCAGTCAAATGTTGTGTTTTGTGACAGCGCTTGGACCTGGCTGCAGAACAAGCTGCTGTTTACACATGCGAGACTTTGATAAATAATTAAGGGAAGCTGCTCAAACTCCGGAGTATAAAAAGCCTGACCTCATACAGTCACTGCTGTAGTTACAAGCGGATAAATACAGAGTCAGCCAGGACAGCTCAGTGTTGCTATTTTTATGGAAATATTCCATAAAAAGGGAAGATATAAAAGAAGAAAAAGGAGGGATATTTTTTTTTAGCACTGCCAAACTGAATGGATAAAGGCTAAATCCCCTCTTTTTTTGGCCTCAGCTGTGGTGTCCATAGGATCACTCTCTCCTTTCACAGCTCTGAAAGGAACTTTGTATCTTTGCAGCCTTTTATCCCTCACTGAAGTTTGCATTAAATTCACCAGCCAGCTCGGACCTTGCTTAGAGAAGACTGAGAAATTAATAACTCAGTTGCATGTGCTTTACATCCCTGGGAGACAGGAAGGATCGACAAGAAAACAGAAGAATCTGTGCTGAGGTACTGAAGAAAAGGACTTACCCACAGCAAAACTTCCAGCAACCACCTGTAGGGTGCAAACAAAAAAAGTTCTTTATGCACCAGTTACAACAGAAACTGGGAACACTGGAGGGTTCCTGGAACCAACAGTCCTGTCGGGGTGAGATAACAGATGTTCATGCAGCTGTGCAGAAACCGCCCAAAACTTCCTTCTGAAACTGCCTTGCTGAACACATAAAATGGTTATTCCTTAATTGCTCTCCCCCAGCTCTCCTGAGAATTTTTAAGGAGGAGAAAATCCTCCTTGTGAAGCAAAAAAGTTTGACGCTGCTGCTTGCCCGCCGTGACAGGATATAAATATTTCAAATAAAGGTGTAGCCTTTCCCTAAGTCACTCTTTTATGCAGAGGTTCAGGTTTTCTGTGGAGGTCTCTCCCTGGGAAGCAGAAAGTTCGGTGGTGATGGTGTGAATAAATTGTATTCCAAGATAAGTTTGTACCATCCTCCACCTCAGAAATATTCAGGTAAGAATTTGTATTTCTAATCTCTCTCAGTAAAAATAAAACAGGCACTGAAAAGCACAATTTAAATATAAAATATAGAAAAAATGCACACTGGGTATGTACTGGTTATTTTTTTCCAACATATTGTGGGGAAAAAAGACACTTTGGGGGGAAAAAAGGGTTTGAGCCAAATACCAAGGGCTTTTCTAAGTTTCTTTAGTAATTCATTCCATTTTCCCCTTGAAGATCGACACCTTCAGGACCTTAGTTTATTAAACTAAAAGGTGTGAATTTGGTAGGAAAATACAAGATGAAATATCAGAGAGAAAATCCTTGACTTTCCAGCTACTCCTGGGCTCTGGATACCAGCATGTGCTGAAAATAATTTTATTTATACTCAGTTTCTACTACTAAAATATTTAACAGACCCTTTATCATCTGCCATCTTTAGCTGGGGTTTATTGTTTTATCTGTGTTTATTTAATCTTTAGTTTAATCACTCCCAGGAGGCTCCGGGGAGCACAGGGAAGTGCCTGGTGCTGTATTTCAGAAAGGGAATTAAACGAGGAGCTACGGAGCTGTCCCAGGTCTGGGATCCCCGAAAGACAGCACCAGCCTGGATTTCCTCCCTTACTGCTTGGAGAGGCTTCACTGGTTTTGAAATAACTTCTTAATTTTTAACAAGCACAAACACAGCCCATAATTCTGTTTTTGGTTTTTTTAGAGTTCTACGGATTCCTCGGAATGGAACATCCAAGGTGTGTGAGACTGAGGCCTTTCTGCAGCAGAGGGAGAGTGGAGGTGGGCAGGGGTGAGAGCTGAGTTTGGGGGATGTTTTTGCCCTTTAAAAAATAAAAAAATAAGAGAACCATTTAAATGAAGACAGAGGAAGAAAAAGCTTAAATAAAGAGACATCCTTTAAAAGTTGGTTTATTTTGAACAAAAGCTTATTTAAAAAGGTTTTAAAGGGTTTAATGCCATTTCCATGAACAAGGCCTTGGACAAACCCCTTGAAGGAAACATTCCCAGGCTAATTAATTATTTAAGCAATAAGCACAAATCCTGCCATAACAAGCACTTGTGGATATTCAGGGCTTCCCTGCCCTATATGAACACACGATGCTTTGACAAATGCCATCCTCATGCAACGCAGCTTTGCCCAAGTGTAGTGTTTATTATTAGATTTAAGTATTAAGTTATTAAATTTATAGAAAGTTTACAGCTCAATATCCTGTTCATTCTGAAAGTTATGGACCACAGAGTCCTCTCTTTTCCTCATGAACTGTTTAACCAAAGCACTCTCCCTCCCCACTCTAAGACCTGACACAAACATTCCCCCAAACAACCAAAGATCTGTGTAAAAATCAGGTTATTTAACGTGGTATTTACTGTCTCCTCAGGGCTGGAAGGGCTAAAGAGGATCTGGAATCCTAATGACACTCAGGGGGAGAGAAAGGGGACACCCAACCTCTACAGCTCTGAACACTGCACAGCACAGGGATCGTTTAACAAAGGCGGCGAGTGAAGGCGGAGAAAGCGGAGCGGTGAAAAGGTAACGGAGCGGTGTCCAGGGGAACATGCAAAACCTGTCCCTGGTGGCACCGGGACTCTGTGAGATGGGCTGTGTCACCCCAGCAGCAGCAGTGCCAGCCCGGGGACAACAGGGAATGCTGTCTCCAGTGGCCAAGCCAACCTGTATTCCTGGTGGGCACCTTCCCAGGGCAGCTGGGGGATGGCAGGGTGGTGTTTGAAGCACATCAGCAGCCAGCCAGAACTGAATATATCAAAACAAACGAGGCACAGCGTGGGGCGTTCGGGGGGGATGGAATTCCCAGCTGGGAACCCTTACACCAAAGCCTACATGCGTGAACCAAGCTACGAGACAGACTTGGGCTCTGAGCTCACTCTGGAACCTGCTCCGTGGCCTCTGCTGATACTTTATGGTCTCCAAGAAGTCACAAGAAAGGGATGACCTCCAAAAAGAGGTGTCTGGTAGGCACAGAGAGACTTGGTCTCTTTGGAAAGATTCAATTTCTTTTCCCAGCTGCGCTTAAAACCCCCCAGATCCAAACCAATCTTCCTCTCCTCGGCCTGTGGCACCGCCGGCCCTTACTGAGGTGGGGCAGGTGGAGGTGTGGCTGTCACTGGCAGTGCAGCAGCTCCTCCCAACGAATGGGCTGGGAAAACACCTCCCGCTCCAGCCAGAGCTCGTAGGAGTAGTGGAAGTCCTCGGGGAGCTCCAGGCGCTGGCCCAGCACGCTCTGCAGGCAGTTGTCCACCGGGGCGAACTCCGAGTCCTGGGGCTTGTCGTACCTGCGGCTGTTGAAGGCTTCGATGTTGGCCCTCAGGGTGCATTCCTCAGCCTGGAAATCCCACGGCCTTGCATCGATATCTGCGGTGAAGGACAAACAACACCCAGATGTTGTGGAAAAAGTAGCTCTGATAAGGTCTGAGCAAGAGAAAGGCTGAAGGTTTCACATGAATTAATCAGAGTTGCTTATTCCTAATTATTACTGTTTCTAACCAAATCCCATTATGTGTGCATTCTAATTTAAGACACCCAATAGAAATGTAATTATGCCTGCTTTAAGGACTCTCTATAATTACCCAGCCCCTGCTTTTTTCACAAAGACCCCACCATTTTTACTGAAAATCTCCACTGACAACTGAAGCAGAGATCAAGATTTAAAACATTTAAAACCTGATGAGCTTATTATGAGCTCCTAACCCCCAAAATTGTTAAAATTTGGACGAATGTAACTGTGATCGATATTGAAAAGCTGCAATAACAATGACATTGTCATATTATCTAAACACGTAACATGGAAAAAATCCCAGTATTTTCAAAGTTGCCCTTCATGAGCTCTAAATCTGGTGGTGCAGAACAGTGCCTTAAAACTTGTGAAAAAATCCCCAACAGTGACAACAATTTTCGAGGTCTTAGACCAAACCGGGTCAAGCTGATTCCAAAGCCACAGGCAGAGGGATGATCCCCGGGCAGGACTCACCGTTGCCGTAGGCCCAGTCGTCGTTCATGCGGTGCCGCACCTTCTGGTAGATGGCAGACATGGTCTTCATGTTGCTCTTCCTCCACTGGCGCCCCAGGTACTTGGTCTGGATTTTCAACAGCTTGAGCACGTAGAGCTGCATCATGGCCTGCTTCACCTTCAGAGCGCGCTTCAGGATCGGGGCCGACTTAAACACGACCAGCATCTGCCAGGAAATCAACACCAATTAATGCAGAGTGCTCGGGGCAGCCACGCAAATACTGTCTGTGCTGCTTTGGGCACCACCACCCGGGCCTCGTACACCACGAACCCCCAGAAGGGAGAACAGGAGCGTTCAACACAACCAACACTCTCTGCACAGGGCTTGAGGGTCGTAGAAATAATGTTACTTGCAGGAGGAAAAGTATTTCTGCATTTAAGGCTCAGCCTGTGAAAGAAAAAAGGGAAGATGATGAAGAGCAGAAGCTCCAGCACTTCCACAAGAAATCCTGAGCACAAGGCCGGGCTGAAGCCGCTGTGTAGAGCCGGGGACATGCTCCAGGTGAAACGCTGGCAGGTCTCAGGGGGAGGGGACAGGAACATCCCCTTACCATTGTCCTCGAGTGTTTCCACTTGGTCAGCTTGTTGAGGATCCTCAGCAAGTTAATGCAGGAGAACAAATTCCTCCAGCAGAACTGGTTGTTGTCTCCAGCTTCCTGCAAGGGGAGAAGGAGAAGCACAACCCTGACCACAGCGTTCATCAGCACTGCCACAGAGATGTCCTCGGGCAGAAATTTGTATTTTTATTGTCTGCACAGGTCTTATTTCTGAGGGAAGATGAGCAGCAGAGCTGCCTCCTCACTTGGGTTATCATCAGCAGATTCTGGGGAAACCAATCTGAAACACTCCGATTTTAACTTGCTTTTAGTTTAGAGTAAGAGCTAATAATGGGATAAATCACATTATTCCATCATGGGAAATATATTTTGTGGTAGATTTGTATTCCTTGTTTACAACCAGAGAGCAAATTGCAGCCTGCCTTGCAGCACTGCTTAGAGAACAGGTTTTGTTAACTGTATAAATGAATTCATGCTTAGAGCACGTATTACAGACCAGTAAACAGAAATCACAGATCAACACAGGATGACAAATAGCAACATTTGTATCAAGAGGATGAGACTTTTCTGTAACAAAAATCCCCTCCAGCTTAAGTGCTGCTGAGACATTGTTTTAAATATTAGCTAACTGTAAACCCCCCTAGCTACAGCTTGCGTAAATATTGCCCGTGGCACATTTGAGCAGTAATTCCATCACTGCAGTAACTTGTTCCTTGTTTGAACAACTCCAAGCGCAGGAGAAATATCCCACAGAAAATCTATTTGGGGATTAATGCAAAACAAGGGCTGCTGAATTTTATAAACCACAGCTCAGCCAGCTACAGCCTTCTCAACTTGGGGCAAAAACTTGACCCATTCCAGGATCTGGGCATCCTCAGGAGGAGTTTGGGGGAGCCCCTTCTGTCAGAGTATCTAATCCAGGTTTGAAATCCCTTTGCTTTTAAAGGCAAGTGCCAAACAGAATCAAGGAATCGCTGAGGCTGGAAAAGCCCTCCCAGCCCACCGAGTCCGACCTGCGCCTGATCCCCACCTTGTCCCCAGCCCAGAGCTCTGAGTGCCACATCCAGGAATTCCTGGGACACCTCCAGGGATGGGGACTCCAAACCTCCCTGGGCAGCCCCTTCCAATGCCTGAGAGGCATCCAGAGGTGAGATGTCACCGGAATGTCACCAGGGTGTCATTGAGGTGCTTGTGGATGCTGCATGGTGCTTTGGGGGTCCCAAAGAGCAGTGCCCCTGCAGTGTCCAGGCCTCACCTGTGCCCTCTACACCAAGTAATTTTCCCAAAAGACCCCAGTGGAATAAACCAATATCTACTTCTTAGGCGGGTGGATTTATTTGTCACCAGTCTGATGTTGTCTCTACAGCTTCAAGTAGGGGAGGGTCTTTCCATCAGATTTATGGAAGGAGGGAACAGGCTAAAGAGACTTTAATACCCCTTTCAAGGGGCTGATTAAGCCCTTTGCAGACCCTTCTGGAGTGACAGGAGAGGGGAGATGGGGACTGGCCAGGATTTGAAGAGCCTTTCCCACAACAGAATGGGTGAATTCCCCACTACCTCAGACACTCCTGATTTACACCGGGTGGGGACAGCAGTTACCCCACAGGCCCCTCCTTGGGAGACAGCAGCTCTGGACTCGTCCTGGTTCTCCTTGGAATAACCCAAACACACATCACTGTGCTCAACCCACTGAGAGCAGAATCATCTGTTACATCCCCTAAGAAATGTGTTATGCTGGGCTGTTAAAATCACTCATCAGAGTGGCAAAAAAACCCTAAAACAACACATGAAATGCTGGCTGAAGAAATATAAATACGTGCACAAACGTATGCCTCGAGTACCAGTGATGCCTTGGGTGGCTATCCAGAAACAGGTGTGCCTAATTCCTATTAAATCCTTACTTCCCTGGGTATCCTCCCAAAGATGAATCCTTGTGGTGAGATTCAAGTTGGTTTCTGCATATTTTCTAATTAAATTGCTCACCCGTGAGGATAACATCCGTGTCCGCTGGAGGAAAGTGAAAGGTGCAACGACGGCTCGCAAAGTGTCAAGATCCTGCTGGGAATATTTTCCCTAAAAACGTTCGGTTTTCTCCTACAGCCTTAAAGCATATTGTGAGGATTAGCATGAGCCGTGGAGCCCTCAGTGGTGTGTCACTAGATGTCCCCATCGGTCCAGGATACAGTCGATGGAGCCTGCAGGGCTGGATGGGGACACCCAGCCTTCAGCAGCCCGTGGACCTGGGGAAAATCTTTCTCTTTGATGATTTTAACCTTTATAAACCTAAGGAAAACAGCACAGGCCTAAGACTGCAGCAGCCACGCGCCCTGAGATCATCCCTGCCTGGACTGGGTTTGCTCGGGCTCCTTCTTAATGATTTAGAGTCTCCATTCCCTGTCCATTATTCCTTATTAACCCCAAAGCTTTTCCCTGCCCTGAGTCCAACCTCCTCTGCACTTGAATTACTGCAGTTATGAACCTGCCAGCATTAAAATCCCATCTGCAGTCTGTATATTTACCCAGCCCATCCTGCTGGCCAGTCTCCGGAATACTTAAGGCTCCCCTCCGTAGGGAATTTGGTTCATTCCTTAGTCTCTGGGTATCTCATAAAACAGAAGTGCTCAGAGCAATTTAAACCTGGGAGGAAAAAGCCTCTGGGCAAATCCTCTTTCAAAGCAAGAGAGTCTTGTCTCGACAAAACAAGAGGAAATGGCCTCAAACTGTGCCAGGGGAGGCTCAGGTTGGACATCAGGAGGAATTTCCTCTTGGAAAGGGTGGTCAGGCATTGGAAGGGACTGCCCAGGGAGGTTTGGAGTCCCCATCCCTGGAGGTGGCCAAGGAATTCCTGGATGTGGCACTCAGAGCTCTGGGCTGGGGACAAGGTGGTGTTTGATCAAAGATTGGACTTGATGATCCTGGAGGTCTTTTCCAACCTCAGTGATCCTGGGATTCTGTGATTCTATTCTGTGAAAGGGAAAACCCTAAACTCAAGTATTTTTATGGGGTGCCCAATGCCAGCAGTGCCTCTTCCCCACTTCCCCACAGCTGACAGTGACTCAGAACAGTGATGGGAGGAATTTTCATGTCTGGAGGGGAAAGAAAAGTCTAATTTTGGAAAGATTGGGGGTTAGAGAAAAAGAAGACAGATAACAGAAAACCCAAATCCTTCCTCACCCTGTCACATAGAACAATACTAGCCACAAAAACCCTTTGTGTGCTGCTTACCAGGCTTTCTGCTGTGAGCTCAGGCAAGTCACAGACCGTGCAATGCGGATAATCCAGGACGGAGATGCTGCGGAAAACAGGAAAGAAGGGGGCTCGTTAGGAACCAATTAACATGAGAGCAATTTTTAAAGATGATCTATGTGATCATGCCCAGGAATCTGCAACTTTTTCCTGCTCTGTGCCTGGAAATGCAACAAGTAATTTGGGCGGGGAACGATCCCAACTCCAGCACACGAAGCAGCCGCGTCGACGGGTCTCCCTCCGGCATTTCCGACGGCACAGACAGCATCCAAATGGGATCCCAGCCTCAGCACTGCCTCACCCCTCAGCTTAATGGAGCACGTCAATGCCTCTTGGCTCCGAAGCTCAATCCTGAGTGCATTAATAAGGACTCGAAGGATTTGGATCCATTAAGACAGGACAGATGAGTTATTCATATGCATATTTAAAAAGGGGAAAAAAGTAAACAAAATAGATCTGAGGTTCAAAGGGAGGCACCTGACTGCCAGCAAGAAAATTCAGAGTGAGTGAAAATTCAGAGTATCAGGTCTTTCAAAGGCCTCCAGGCCTATGGACTTGGTAAAAGTAGTCAGTTAAAAACCCCCAAAACTGGAATTTACACCTCTCTGGATCAGAGCATCCAGCTGCACATCCCACCTCACTCACAGGTGCATATCCTGCCTGTGGAACCTCCATCCTAGAGCAGAGGAGGGAGCTGAGTGCTCCTGGGATACATTTCCTCCTCAGTTAAAGCACAGGACCAAAAGTGGAAATATTTATAGCAGGAGAACCAACATATTACTTCCTATTTCTCCATGCGTGCCTCCTCGCACAGACACAACCGTACCGTGCAGGAGACAGACCAGCCTACACATGCAGCTGAAGAGCAACAGAAAGAGCATCAAAAAGGAAAAAAAGGGATCTTTTTAGCATTCCAGCATCCCCATGGAGCTCCTTTCCAAACAGGGAAATCCTGCCCTGGTGAGCGGTGACAGCGTTGTGCTCTCTCAGTTCTATGACCCATGGTGGTCCAGCCAGTCCCCTGCTCAAAACGGCGCTGGTGCCTGTCTCAGATCAGCAGTAAAAGGCAGGGACAACTATGGGAAACCTGAAAGAGTCAGGAAAGCTGAATTACAGCTATAAAATGTGGGAAACACCTGGAAGATCCTACCCCCTCTGGCCTTGTTGAAGCTGTGACCCAGAGATGCCCGGCGGCACTGGATTGCTCTGCAGGAGTCCATGTGAGGATGAAAACTATTTTATTTTAAAGATGAAGCCTGTTTTATTTCAGTACTATTTTAGCAGCCCAGTCAGAGATTGGAACCCCGGCATCCAGTCATCCTCATCATGCCAAAGGGATTTGCTCCCTCCAGCATATTCCTGTAGTGGAGAAGGCACCCCAAAGCCGTGTGAGGTCACCTGGGCCCCCCCAGGACATCAGGTCCCTCATGCACAGCCTCCCTGCCCCATCACCTCTCTCCACCAGAGGTGGCTGTACCTGTTTTTGGCAGTGATGTAAGACATGATGTTTTGGTTGAAGAACTTGAGGATCAGCGGGATGCAGTTGGCAAACACCAGGTGTTGGGACACGTACTCAAACTGGGGATGAGAAGGGAAAGGGGTCGGTGTTAGCTGGGACAGCTGGGAGCACCACCTGGGGATGGAAACCTGTTTCCAGCCTAAAGCAAAGCGCTCGTGGTGGTTTGCCCCAGACACTTCACAGACCATTTTCTCCCTGCAGAAGTTGGCTGTGGAAGGTTTGTGTCATGCACAGCAGCTGGAAAATTCCATTTGCCATAGAGAGGACATGCAAACTTCATGGCAGTGCTTTAGGAATGGCTGCAGTGTGGCTTTTCAAAACTACATCTGTGGCAAAACAGCGTGTGGGGAAGAGGGAGGGAGCTGTAGCTATTGCATGAGAAAATGCAAAAATTTCTTTGCTCTCACACACTAATCCCAGTTCCCTTTGAAATTTTGACCGAAATAATACCCTTATTTTCCTACTTGCTTTTAATTTCTCTCTCTCCCTCAAAGCATTAAATGGTCTTCAAGGTCCCTTCCAACCCAAACCATTCCACAGTTCAATAATACCAAATCTCTCCTGTCCTCTAAAGATACAAACTGCAGCAAAACCCAATCCTAGCCCATCCTGCCCTTCCCATGCCTCTCCATCAACATCTCCAATTTGAGAGGGAAGGAACAGTTTGTTCTCATCTCAGCCTGGTGCCAGCTGTCGACATTGGCACACCACAGATGACACAACACCCCCGGGATGTGCCGGTGAGTAATCGACCCTTCCAACCCAAACCATTCTGTGATTCAGTGATTCCATCATTTCAGACCTGCTGGAGTTTTCACGGTGCTCCCTGAGACCATCTTTGTCACCGAAAGAACAAAATCACCCAAACCAGACACAAAAAGGCAGAATCAGGGGCACAAAGCCCCACAGCTTTCTCCAGGCTCAGCACCAGGCTGCAATGGCCCTCCTGCCTGGGGGGAAGAAAGGAGAGGAGCCGCTTTGAAGTGAGAAAAATTAATGAAGGGATGTGGGGGAGGGACCCAGAACAAATGTAGGATTGTAAAAATGTGGGAGTTGGTTTCATTTTATCCAATCCAATATGTGGATTTATATTTATCCTCAGTTAAATATCAGTGGGTTTTGTAACACAGAGGGATTTTTAGCACGCTGAAAGCTTTAACAGAAAAAATTAGAAAACACTAATTGTTTGACTTGCAGAATAAGTGGAGAACTGGGCCACAGCTCACATTAGTCCTTGGTTTTTTTTAACCAAGGAAAGCCCTGGAGTGGGTGCAGTTTGATTGGTGCCATGCAGATGGAACAAAAATCACACTGGGAACAAAATTCAGATTGCAACTATGACCCTGATCTCCTGCCTCTGTTGAAACTGGAGCCCCAAGAACTTGATCCTGCCAAAACCAGATTAGGTGACCTCGTGAGGTCCTTCCCAGCACTATTTCTGGGCATTGGAGATGACAGCGAGCAAAAGAGAGTCTTGCCTAACCCCCAACCTCTTCCCCCTTCTGCCGGGGAGGCTCGTGCCATCTCCTAAATTTAACCTGAATGGATATTCCAGAAATCTAAAAGCTCCTACCACGTGAGTAGAAACGATGTTGTCAAAGCACAGCAGGGTTATCCCAACCTGAGTGACCCTGTACAAATCCTGCAGCTATGGAAATGTGATTACAGCTCCTCACGGAAACTCTTCCTGGAAGTCTTTATCAGGACACACCACCTTCAAGCCCTCCATCCCCTCCTCTAGGCTCACCTGGTAGATGTGGTTCAGCTTGAAGTGCTTGAGGAGCAGCAGCAGCAGAGCCGAGATGCTCTTCACGATGATCTCTTTGTGTCTGTTCACGTCGATGCCCAGTTTCATGCTCTGCAGAACGGTGATGCTGGGATGGAGGGAAAAACAGCACCGTGGGTGTGGGAGCAGGGAGGCCGAAGGGACTGTGGAGCTTCTGTTCATCTGGATGAGCTCTATGAAGTCAAGGACCTTCGCTCCCCCCGGGACTCCCATTTCCATCCGTCCTACCTGGTGATGCCAAAACGCATTAAAAAAGCGGGAAAAAAAAAAGTGGATTGCCCTCCACCAAGAATCCCGGCGGAGCGGTAGGAAGGCCACCTCCTATATGCTGACGTATCTTTATGATTTGAGTCAATTTGCAGGATTTTATCATTGGTGTCACTTAGCTCGGAGTGGCTGCCGACTGTGCTCAAATCATCGCAATCCTGAAAAAGCAGCACCACTTCCTTGGCTTTGACAGCTCTGCCCTGGTGGCAACAGCAATTTACACCTACCCAAACAGATACCCCAAACCTGGAACCCCCCAAACCTATCAGCTCTCCTGCTTGGTCCAAGATTTAGTGGCAAGGCTGGGATGGCCGGTGGCCACCCGGTAAAGGACTTACGGCATCTCTTCGGGCAACACATCTGCCAGGATGTTGATGGAGTCGGTCTTGGCCTTGGAGGTGGGTGCAGCAGCCAGAAGGATCTTCAGCAAAGCGATCTGCAGGAGAGGGCCGCTGTGGGGGGATGGTCCCAGGAAAGGGAATTCCTTCCTTCTCCTTCACTTGCTGAAACTGCACAACTCCAAGCCAACCCTACAGGGTTTCACCAGACCACACCCAACCTCTCCTTTTATCCCCTGGCAGACAGGGCAGGTGTGGGGAGCTCGGCAGCTCTGTTTGATCCTTAACCAAAGGCATCACATGTGCCTGAGCTCTGGTAGTGTGGATAAAACAACACAAGGACCACCTGGAGTTTAAATTCAGTTAAATCTCTGTTTGTCTCTCCCTACAGACAGAGTCCACGTGACCCAATCAGCATCTTGGAACCCTCTGAATCCCTCCTCTTGGACTGTACTTTCCTCCCTTTTCTCTGGATTCCCACCAAAATCTCACCATCCAGGTCCTGAACACAGCCCAGCCATCCCGTGCTGAGCTCTGCAGCTCCCACACCCGCACCATTCCCTACTCAAAAGCTCTTCCTTCCTTTAAGAAACACGGGCTTACCATGCACTGGGGGAGGTTGTACAACATTGCTCGATACAAGACCTCACAAGGGGTTTCTTGGACTTCCTCCTCCCCCTGGAGCAGAGAAGCATTAGAAACAATGGAAAATGAAGGGAAAATAAGAATGCATGGATTTACACGACACCCTGGAAACCCCCCATCTTCTCTCTGGTGATGGGGTGAAGCAACTTCCTTCTCACCAGAGACATGGGGCACTTCTCCAGCTCCTCCTCGTTCTTGATCTGGACATCCGAGATGGAAACGTACTTGTGCTGGCAAAACACACAGACAGAGGCAGAGCGATGTCACAGCTGAAGGAGGAAACGCAGCCAGTGATGGTCACGGCCGCTGATTCCAGCGATATCTGAGCGAGGGGCGCAGGTCACAGCAGGCCCACGGGGAACTCATCGCTGTGTGGAACATCCCTCTGTCCCTGAAGCCCCTCACACCTCCTGCCTTTGGTTACTCCCACCTACTCCTTCTGGGAGCTCTCTGTAAGTACTTAGAGAGGGACACTCGCCTCCAAAAGACAACCCAGACCTTAGATAGGGTCAGCTGGCCTCTGGAGGTGTCTCATTCCCCGTGGAGCACTGCAGGAGCCAAGGCTGGCTGTGCTTCCCCCTGGGAACAGCACCGGTTTGGGAATGTATGTCCCAACCCAGCTCTGAAAGTCTGTCACCTTCAAAACACATGGCAAACGCTCACCAGGAAGCAGGAATGCTGTACCCTGGATAAAGGGAAAGTAAAAATGCTGGAGAGGCTTCTTGAGGACTCAGTTTTTAATTTTTTGCCCCAACTCCTGCAAGAAGCTCCAAAAACCTCTCCTGTGACAACCAACTAACTTCTCACTCCCTCCAGTAACTGTGCTTCCGTGAAGTTGGCCAGGAGGATCCACGTGTTGGATATCCCACGCCATGCACGGAGCCACCATCTCACCTGCTTCAGGGTCTTCACGCTTTCATGGATCGGCCGCGGGAGCCCTATCAGGGTTTCGGTGTCCCTGGGGAAGAGGAAAGAAGGTCAGTACTGGGAAGGACATCCATGTTCAAACATTTCCATGAGCCTGGAGTCTGCTGAATGCATCCCAGATGGATCAGGAATTGGGAGAGGTGTTGGTGTGAGCTGCTGCCGTCCCACCTCCTCCCCATAAGGACTGCACGAGAGAGGAGAGACATCGGGGTGAAGAATTGAGGTGAAATCAGACTGAATCAGAACTGGGGTGAAATCAGATGAAATCAGAATTGGGGTGGAGTCAGTCTGAGCCCAGCACTGCACCTAAAAATGAATGTACCCTGCTGGGCCCGTCCAGGATGACTCTGCACCCGCAGCTTGATTTATTCACAAACTGGGTAATTTGCTGTGGATACCAAACTGTCTTGGCTGCCTCTCGCATCAAACCAGTTCCTGGCTCGAGCCAGGGGTCACCTATTCTGGGCTAGGTCTGATTTTTAATAGAAAGAAGTCCTTGGGGACCAGTGTCTCCAGGAACATGTTTTTCTAGCACTGCTTTCACTGCTGTGGCCCTGGCAAACCCAGCACTGCATCATCCTGAGCATGCCTTGAGCTGGGAAAACCTGAGCTTTGTGGATACCTCCCACCACTTAAACCCCATTGATGGAAGCTACAGGGCAGATTTTGTGGATGAAACACTCACTGTCCCAGCGTGAATCCGATGAATTTGTTCCTGCTTGCTTCCAGGAAGTGCTCGATGTCTTTCTGTCTGATGGAGCCGCAGAGAGACAAAAACAAGGAGAAGGTTGGAAAACAGCCACGTACACGATCACAGCCTCAGAATGATTTCTAGAGATCTCAACAGCAGTGAGATCCACCTTTGCCCTCACTGGCTGGGAGCAAGATGAACCAAACCCATTTGTATTTGCTGTGCAACTCCACGGGAACGTGCGAGTAGACGGAGAGTTTTCCACAACCAGCACCTTGGTATCCACCTCCTGTGCTCCTCACACGCCTCTCCGAGGAGCATCTGCTCACTCTGAGAGAACAAATGTCGTCTCCACGGTCTGTCAGAGCACATGCTGCTCCGAGAGCAAGCTGACATCTTGTCCACCTTGGGCATCTTTCATGGGAGCTGCTTGGGATCTCTGCACTACAAGCAGGATATGAGCTGTGAGCCAAGGCTCTCCTGGACAGAAAGAAATCCAGCTGGATTTCCAGCCAGCAGCCAAGGAAAGCAACAACATTTGATTTCAAAGCTGAGAGTGTTAAGTGACGTGGAGCACCACAGCACCACACGAGGAGATCCATGTGGGAAACCAATTCCTGCCGTGTCCCTGCCAGGAATGCTCTGGACAGGCAGACTTAACCCTGTCACTGCTCCTACCTCAAAAAAATCTATTTGCTCCTGTGTTTGAAAGACGCTGGAATAAATCCAGGCTTGGGATAAACAGCAAAAACCCTCACATGGATCAGAGGGAAAGGGGGCAGAGGTTTTTACTCTCTTTTCCTAACATTCCCTCATATCATGTGTAGATAATTCGTCTTAGGAAGGAAAGGCACCAGCTCCTTTACCCTTAGATGTTTTTCTCCAGCACTCAAGAAGGCTTCACCTGGCAACACAGGGGTCCTGCTCACCAAATGAGGTGTCATTAACCAGCTCCCAAGATGATTAGTCAAGGACTTTGTGCTACCAAGATCCATTGGGATCCGGTTGGGAAAACTGATCCTGCTCCCAGAGCGCTCCAGCACAGCCTCCTTCCCAGTACGACCTGGGATATCCAAAACTGGATTGCCACTTATTGGCCAAGAATTTGGATTGCCAACTTATTGGCTTGGACTGGGTTTAGCTGAGCTCTTCCCCAGGATTTACACACCAAATGTGGCAAGTGGCCAATCCAGGAGGGACCTGGACAAGAAGAGAAGTGGAGTCACTTCAGTTCAACCTGCCAGAGGCCGAAAAACTTCCCAAAAAACTGCAATGAACTCCAGGACAGGTAGGGCTGGGGAGGATGGCAGGGACACCAGGTGGCTTTACCTGACTTTGGGGGCCCAGGGGAGCCCCTTGGGGAAGGACACCCTCTCGATGGGCAGGCGCTGAGCCGGCATCGCGGGGATGATCGCGTCCCGCTCCATCAGGTCCAGCTCCCCCTCGATCCCGCTGTCCACGTCGTCGTTCTCCTCTTCATCAACTCCTCCTTCATCGTTCTTGAAGGGATCTCTCTCGTTGTAGATATCCAAACTGTCTTGCTTCATCAGGGGCTGCAGCAGAAGGGGAAAGAAAAATTCAAGTCACTTCAAGGATTTTATTTCCCTCCCAGGTGCTGGCACCAGATGTCTCCATCCTGGAAGGATCAAGCTCCCAGATGTTTCTCAGGTAAGGATTTCCCTCCTAGCTATTGCCACCAAAGCCTGCACAAGAATAATTCCTTCTGTACCTCTAACCTTGCTGCTCTAGGAGGTGCGATCCCATTTTCCACCTTAACTTTTGGGGCTTCCATCCGACATCTCTTCCTTAGCAAAAGGCATTTTCATCCTCAGACCATAACACACCAGCTCCAAGAGCAGAGCTAAAATAAGAACTTGCTGTGAGCAGTTTGCTCCCTTATCAGCCCTTTGCCATAAGGTCAGGATGTCCTCTGGCTTCCTCTGGATCAAACACCCCATGGGGCTGATCTGTTGCAACCGAAATTGGTGGATGAAAAACTGGGTATGTTCTGACCACAGGTACTGACAGCCCAAAATCCCCCCCAGGCCTGGGCTGATCCCAGCAGCAGGGCAGGGGGAATTCTGCCCCTGTGCCCCCTCAGGTGAGGGGGAATTCTGCCCCACCTGCAGAGCTGCCTCCAGTCCAACAGCAGCAGGCCGTGGAGCTGCTGGAGAGAGTCCAGAGGAGGCCCCAGAGCTGCTCCCAGGGCTGGAGCCCCTCTGCTCTGGAGCCAGGCTGGGAGAGCTGGGGGTGCTCACCTGGAGAGGAGAAGGCTCCAGGGAGAGCTCAGAGCCTCTGCCAGGGCCTAAAGGGGCTCCAGGAGAGCTGGAGAGGAACTTGGGACACAGGCTGGAGGGACAGGACCCAGGGAATGGCTTCCCACTGCCAGAGGGCAGGGATGGATGGGATCTTGGGAAGGAATTCCTGGCTGGGAGGGTGGGGAAGCCCTGGCCCAGGTTGCCCCCAGAAGCTGTGGCTGCCCCTGGATCCCTGGCAGTATCCAAGGCCAGCTTGGATGGAGCTCTGAGAAACCTGATCTAGTGGCAGGTGTCATTTGGAACTGGATGGTCTCTAAGGTCCCTTCCAACCCAAACCATTCCGCGAGTCTAAAACTGGAAAACACTGGAGCACTTGGGGGGGAAAGAGAACCATAACCATGAGCACTCCTGGCTCCTTGTGACGGTGCCTGTTGGAAAACCACCCTGGCCCAGGAGGACGCTCCCGCTCTCACCCTGCGGCTGCGGTGGCCCCGCTTCGGCTGCTGCTGCTGCTGCTGCTGCTGCTCCATGAGCTCGATGGCGTAGGTGGGCGGCGAGGCCGCGCGCATCCCCCGCACCACCTGGATGCTGTCCTCGGGCAGGGGTGGCAGCCCCAGCTCCTCCCGCCGCCGCACCTTCATGGCCTGCAGCGCCTCGAACCCGCCCAGCGTGAACTAGGACAGAGAGAGAGGGGAGAGCACGGAGCACACGGCCCGCCCGGGCAGCTCTCAGGGCAGCAGCAGCTGGAGGCCATCACAGTGGAGAGTTGAGGGGGAAGACACCATGGCAGTTGTTAATTCTCCGTATTTCTCCCCCACCCCACATCCTCAGCCCACCCTCATCCCAGAAGGAACTGTTTGCCTTGTGTTAAATAACCCTGTTGTGGTTGGGTTGAATGGTGGGGAACATCCAGGCTGCAGCAGCTCTGTCCCAGAACAAAAGTTTTTGGAGAAAGGAAGGGTTTGCACTCACCAGGAGCACCTTCCAGAGCAGGAGCAGGACCTTCTTCATGGGGAAGTGTGGAGCGTGGCCACTGCAGAACTTGGTCACCATGGTGAAGAGCAGCAGAGCAAATGGCTCCTCAGTGTGCACAGGGAAACCTGGTGGAGAAGGGACCAGGACTGGGGTCAGAGCAGATCTCCCATCCCTGAGCTCTCCCCGCTGGTCCAGCACGACAGAGGGACATCAGCAGGTCACAATGAACTTTGGGGCTCACTCAGCTCCATCCTGAAGGTCTCCCGGAAGGTTTTCCACTCAGGTGGATCCGTCTCCTGCTCCACACGGATGTTCTCCACCATCAGGTACATGACGCTGAGCAGGACCCTGCCGGGACAGCAGGGCAGGCAGGTGGTGAGGCCACTCTGTCCCCAGAGGTTGTCCCACACCCGCTCTCGGTGCCGAGGGGGTACCTGAGCTCCGTGCTGTCAGCCAGGGAGATGGCCGGCTTCCGCAGGGCGCTGCTGCAGGCCTGGCTGTTCCTGCAGGGACAGGGACAAGCTCAGCACCAGCCCCCTCATCTCCACCCCCAGCCAATGTCTGCAGCGCTGGGAACGCCACACCAGGGATGTGACGTGGCTGTGGCAGCTCCTGAGGAGGAGGAGGGAGGAGAAAGAAGAGGGCAAGGAGGACGGGGAGAAAGAAGATGAAGAGCAGGAGGGTGAGGAGGATGAGGAGAAAAATAAAGAGGAGAAGGATGAGAGGATGAGGAGAAAGAGGAGGTACAAGGTGAGGAGGACGGAAGAAGAGGGTGAGGAAAGTGGGGAGGAAGAAGATGAAGAGGAAGAGAGCAAATTGAATGGGAGAAGAAGGGAAGAAAGTAGATTATAGAATCACAGAATCACTTAGGTTGGAAAAGACCTCCAAGGTCATCGAGTCCAAGAAGAGGAGGGGTGAGGAAAAAGAATGAGGTGAAGAAGAGGACAAAGAGGGAGAGGTGGGCAAGGGCAGTGTGGTCCTCTCACTCAATCTCCATGTTGAGGAGCTCCAGGAAGGCGGAGAAGGTTCCCAGCTGGTACAGGAGGAAGCTGTTGTGCCGAGACCAGTGCAGGACATCACCTTCATTATCACAGTCCCCAAAGACACCTGGAGAGGCCCCAAAAAGAAACTCTGGTGAGGGAGGATCTGCCTTTGAACCCTGGAGTCCACAGAACCATGCCGGGAAGGAGCTTCACTGCACCAGCCTGGCACAACCCCGGGAAAGGCTTCCTCCAAGCCCCCGTGGCAGCAGATCCGCGGCCGCATTTGGACACGAGGGACGTGGTCCTTACCCTGTGCCAGGTACAGGATGGCCCGTGCTACTCTGAGCCTCTTGTCCCTGTTGACCACCTCCAGCCCATCCAGCAGGCGCATGACGTAGGCCTTCTGCTGAGCTCCGTCCAGCTCCAGCCACCTCCTGTCCGGCACTGGAAAAGGGACACGATGTCCAGCCGGGTGCTTCTTTGGGGGTCCCACTCCTGCCCCAAGCCCCGGGGTGTTGAGCCCAGAGCTGGTACCTTGAGTGTGAAAATCCTCCTCGAAGCATCTCCTGTTGTGGCTCAGCTCGGGCTCCTCGGTGTAGCTGTACAGCTCTGACGGGGACAGGGATCAGCAGGGACATGGAGGGGCTTCACCCTCCTCCTCATTCCCAGATCCCGTGGGAAGCGTCCCTGTGCACCCAGGCAGACATGGGACAGAGACCTGAACTGATCCCTGGGCTCTCCTGCAGCTCCAAGGGGCATCTTGGGGCCACCCAACGCCACCAAATTCATCCCCTTCATCCCTATGTCCTGGCTGGGCTGTTCCCACGCTCCTGCTCCAGCTGCATTTGCAATTTCATTGGGGTTTTTGGGGGGGTCATTTTAAGTCTCAAGCAGTTTGGGAATGAAGGGAATGCAGGAACACCCAGGCAGGACCTGCACTGATCCCACGCCCAGCAGCTCGGACATTTTGGGTCCTGCAAATAGGGGCTGGACTTGGAGGGACACGATGTTGCCCCGGTTCTTCGTAATTCCTACCTGTTCCCCCAGAATTCCTACCTGTTCCCATAGAATCCCTATAGTCCTACGGTGCTGAGCAGCACCACGGAGGACCTGAAATGATCCCGCAGGGAAGGAGGAAGGATCCCTTGCAGAGGAAATGTGCTTTTGCCAGGCCAGCTCGTGCAGCTGAGATACACAGAGCTAAAAATAACCCCTTTTTCTCCGGACACGCTCGGGACCGCGGGGTTACGGAGCAGAAGCAGCTGGAGCCGCTGCACAGCAGGATGATCGGGAACAAGGACACTGACCCGTCTGATAACGGGTGACACCTCCAGCCTGGGCCGTGTCACCGGACACTCCGCCCTCCTGCCACCCCCGGCGTTGTGCCCTGAGTAATCCGGAGCGCGGGGTGATCCCCGTGTCCCCACGCGTCCCCTCTGCTCGTCCCCAGGGAGTGAGTGGCTCTCTAATAATAAACCCCGCTTGCTCTATTACTGCAGGGATGACACCACTCAGTATCCATCCCCCATCCCGGCGGGATTTTTATTTTCCCTGCCTGCCGGGCACGTATAAATAACAACGCAGCACCCAAAATCTGCTTCACCTGCCAACTCAGCGCCGTGGCCGTCGGCATCCCCGTACTCAAACTCCAGGTTGGGACAATCCACGGAGCCCTGCGGAGAGCGGGATGGGGTTAGGAGGGGGCTGGCACATCCCTGGGGATATTTTGGGATGCGGGATGGCTGCCAGCACTCGCAGCCTTTGCGCCAAAGCTCCTCCAGCCGCCGGAGCAGCGACTCGCAAGGACGGGCTGGAGCGGGGAGTCCGTGCGAGGCCACTTCAGATACAGTGGAAATGTGGAAGCGGCGTGTAAAAACAGCATTTCTCAAATCCCAGGGAAAGCAAAAGCAGGACGCAAAATGCCGGGGAATATTTGATGCATTTCAGAGCCCCGCACACCCTAAAAACAAACCCCGGCGCTGGTTCAAAGGAAAAGCCCCCGGGAGGATGCTGCGAATCCCTGAGCTCCGTCCTCAGCATCGCAGATCTGACAGCTCTCGGGGCCGGGCTTTGCCTTTTCGAAGCCCGTGGCGTGGATCTCCCCCTCCTCCCCTGCGGATGAGGAACTGGAGCATGAAACTTCGCCGGAGGATTCCGGCGGGGCAGCGAGCGGGCAGCCGCAGCCAGACGACCCAACGCCGGCACCGCGCCGCCCTGCCCCGGGAAAGGGAACACATGAATGGATAATCAACGAAATTAGCATAATTTCCCATTCCGAGTCTCAGCAACCCTCCTCGGCAGCCGGGCTGGAACTGATGCGCATCGTCGCGATTAATATTGATGACCCGGGAGGATGCGCGGCTCCGGGCTGAGCCCGACTTGCTCAGAAACGCTGGGTTCTCCCCCAGTTTCTGCAGCCAAGCCGGCGGGGCGGCTCGGGGAGTAAAAGCCGGTGAGGAATTCGGCGAAGCGCGTGCAGCCCTAATCCGCTTTGAGAGGCCGAGCCAGGCGAGCAAAGCAAACCCCAAATTCACGAGTTGGGGCCACGACTTGGAAACCATCCCCAGGGACCCTTTTGGGGTCAGGGGACCCCTCAACTCGCAGCTCCTTGGTGGGGAAGCGAAGTCTTCCTGTCCTTTGCTCACGGGGGTCCCGCCGTGGCTTTACGGTGGCCGGGGACACCAGATCTCGGTGGGATCCTGGTGACCTGATCCCGGTCCTGCTTCCCTAGCCTGGCACCCACGAAGCCGCACGGGCGCAGCTGGGGCAGAGCAGCCCAGCGGGGTTTGGTGGTTCCCCCGTGTCCCGGGGTTATTGGGGCAGGAGGGGTGAAAGGGGGTGGAGGGGACTGCGGCACCCGGACCTTGGTGAGGGTTGGGTAAGCGGGAGCCTGCAGAGTGGGGGGGAGCCCAGGGTCCAGGTGGGTCCCCAAAACCCTGCTGGGGGCTCCGGGCGTGGGGCTGGGAGGTGCCAGTGCCGAGGCTTAGCCAGCACCCCAAAACTCTGCAGCTGAGTCTGGGAGTGGAGCAGGGAGATGCCAGTGCCGGGGAGCGCCCCGGGGACTCCGCACTCCGGGCTGGGCATCGCAGGGCCCCTAAAGCCACCCCCGCAGGACCCCTAAAGCCTCCAGTTCGGGGTAGGGAGCACCCCCTAGACCGGGAGCTCCCCCAGCCGTGGATAAGACTCCTTCCGCAGGAACCCCAACCCCGGGGCAAGGACCCCCCACCCCGTAGGAGGTCCCGTCAGGAATCCGGGGGGTGCCGGCACGAAGCTCCGCGCTCTTACCTCGGACTCTTTCCGCTGGCTCCTGAAGAGCTCCCGGCCCTTGGGTTGTGGCTGTGGCTGTGGCTGTGGCTGTGGCTGGGGCTGGGGCTGGGGCTGGGGCTGTCCC
>VZTD01002848.1:1214-46339 GCA_013397725.1 Rhagologus leucostigma | reverse complement strand
AAGGCTGGGGAAGGAGGGTTTTTAGGGCGTCCTTGGAGTGCTGGGAGTATGGAATGCTGGGATGGGGCGGTTATGGGGTGTCCTTGGAGTGCTGAGAACAGGGAATGCTGAAAAACAGGGGGTTCTGGGGTGTCCCTGGAGTGCTGGGAGTATGGAATGCTGGGATGGGGCGGTTATGGGGTGTCCTTGGAGTGCTGAGAACAGGGAATGCTGAAAAACAGGGGGTTCTGGGGTGTCCCTGGAGTGCTGGGAGTATGGAATGCTGGAATGGGGGGATTACGGGGTGTCCTGGAGCAGGGGTGTCCCTGGAGCGCTGAACTGGAGCAGCAGGGCGGGAGCTGGTGGTGTCACGGGTGCCCATGGGGTAACAAGGGGGCACCTGTGGGGTTGCAGCTGCCCCAGCACAGGCAGGGCCGAAGCTCCCCGTCCCCAAGGCACCCCAGAATCACCCGGTGAACTGCGTTGTCCAAGCCCCATTATCCCCATTTTGGTCCCGGGCCCTAGAGCAGGAGTGGGAGCGAGCAGGATTCCCATTCCCCCCCCAGTACGGGGGCGAGGTTGTTTTGGGGGTCACTGTGCAGCTTCGTGGCCGGGGAGGTACCGGATGCCCGATCTCGGTGCCGCTCGTGCCCCACATCCCCTCACAGCCTCTGGAAAGCTGGAAACCCAAGGGTTTGGGTCGGAATTTCCCTCGGCCGCCCCGGCAGCGTGCGCAGCTCTGCAGCGGGGCCGTGACGGAGCGGGAGTCACGAGGAGATAACGGGAGTGTTCCAGAGGAGATACCGGGATTGTTCCGGCACCGCTTCCCAAGGCCGCACCGGCACGGGAGCCCAAACAGCTGCGGCTGCCCCAAGGACGTGGCCCCGGAGCCGCTTTCCCAGCTGGAATTATCTGGACACGGTGAGAGCTCGAGGCCACAGCTTCGGGGACAACCCCTCCATCCCACCACCATCTCTGACCCCTCCTTGTCCCCCCCCAGCCCCAAAATCCTGGTCTGCCCCCACCTGACCCCAAAGACGCTCGGGAGAAGCCGAGTTTTCCAATGTTTTATTTGTGTTTTGAGATTACAGAGTCTTTATTGCTGATCTAATACAATCACTCAGACATTAATATTTAAAACATCCTTTTGAAATGTTACGGTTGCGACGTTTTCGTTTCCTCACTGCTGATGACAGGTTTTGTCTTATTATCTCTAATTAGAATTTATCTCTAAAGAATTCATTTCCTTTATATGATTTTGCTGGTGTTACCTAAAATCTCCTTTTTCCTAAGTCTTGAGAAATGTGTTACATTTAAAAAAAAAAAAAGAAGATAAAAGAAACCAAACCCCATCACACGTTTAATTTAGAGATGATCATAGGATATGATTCCAGGTTGATTAGGAAAAAAGCCAAGCGAGCCAAAAAGCTTTTACAGGAGAAGCAGAACATGGAGAAGAGCTTTAAAAATCGAGGTGGGAAAAGCCAGTTGGGATTTTAGTATTAATACATTTTTTTTTTCCCTTCCCATCTACCTGGAAGATAAAACGGGGTGAAAACTGGGCACGAAGGGATCCGGGGCCGGGCAGAGCAGCGCCGTGTGCGGCACGAGCGACAGGCGCGGGGCGGGACGCGGCTCCGGGGCTGCACCGGGGTCGGGGACGAGAGGGGCTTTTCCAGGGTGGAAGTGGCTGGGGTTGGGTTGGGTTGGGTTGGGTTGAGATTCCCGTTCTTCCCAGAGCTGCTCTGCCCCAGTGACCCCACAGCCGCTTCGCACCCAGGCCAGGAGCAGCTCCCACGCTCTCCAGAGAACAACGGGGGCTGACCCAGACCAGGATCCAGCTCAGGGAGAAAGATCTGAACGTGACACTTCAAATAGCTCAGGGGACTCTTCCCAAAAATTCCCAGGATCTGGTAAAAGGAATGAGCAGAGATCGTTTCAAGTCTGTGGTTAGAGATCAGTCTGCGCGGAAGCTTCTCAAAGCCTTGAGGTCTCCTCAAAGCCTTCTCAAAGCCTTCTCAAAGCCTTGATACCTTCCCAAGGTCTCCTCAAGGTTTCCTCAAGGTTTCCTCGAGGCCTTCTCAAGGTTTTCCTTCCAGGTTTTGAAAGATTTCAAAGACAAACTTGGAATAAGCTGGCACACGGGAACGTTGGTTCTGGAGACGAGCGGCTTGTGGTCAACCTGACTCCAAATCTCCCGAGAGCCGTGGGAAGGACTTGAGGCCGTAATTCCTCCGTTTTCCCTTCCTTGTGCGTGAACGAGCTGCCACAAAAGAGTTCTTCGTGATGGCAGAGAAACCCAGGAGGACAAAACACGGACCTGCAGCCGATGAGAGACTTGGGAACCAAACGGGGAGGACAGAGGCTTCTGTGCTCTCGGGGCTGGGCAGTTTTATTTGACAAGGATCACGTTCTCCACGTGAGGGATAGAAGTGACTCTGGTGAGACACCGGGACTCGGGAAGTCACCTTGGTAAGGTCACGCTGTCCTGTGCTCAGGTGGGACATCCTGGGATAGAACAAGGAACTCTGGCAAATTTGTTCTCCACCAGCTCTGACACATCGAGATTCGAAGTGACCAAAGGGTTTTAGTGATGCTGAACTCTTCCCTCGCACAGAATCCGTGGGGGTCACTCCGGAGGACGTCTCATACATTCCAAAGGGGATTTCCGGATCCATACAAATATGACCAGAAAATAAAACTCCGAACATTTCCAATGAGGACTAAAATTCAGCTGGAGAAGGACCTGGGTCCTCCCAGCTGGGACGGCCGGCGAGCTCTGCTTGGCGTGGGAAGAGCTGCCGGGCGCGTGAGCAGCATCGGTGGGCGAGGCCCTTCCAGCAGCGCGGGCGGGCGGGGCCGCCCCGGCCCCACCGGGAACACGACTTTGGTTGATCCATAGAGGTTGGCACTCGGAACGACAGCAGCAGGAAAACACCGCGGGGCCGTGGCGAACGGAGCGGCGCCGGGCCCGGCTCCTCCGCGTGCTCGGGGCTCTCCCCGGCCGGCGCCGGACCCTTGGGCACAGCTCCGGGCAGTGCTAAGGCGAGGTTCCCCGGCTGGGCACGGCCCCGGGCACTTCTGCGGCACACGGAGAGGCTTCTCCAGCCAGATTCCCGAGGCGGCTCCGGGCTGGGCGGTGGCGCCTGGAGCCGACGAGGATTTTGGCTTCGCTGTCAAACAGCTGGAGAGGTTCCCGCGGCTGCCGGGATCCTGCGCCGCTGGAGGAGCGCTGGGGTGTGGAGGAAACCAAAAGCGACTCCCAGGCTGGGTCCCGCAGCTCCCGCCGTGCGCGGGGGTGAGCAGGGATAAGGGACTATTCCACGGCTCGATTCCAGCAGCTTCCTCCTCGCCTTCCCCGTCCTCCCAGCCCCGAAAAAGAACGAACCCAAAGAGAAAAATGAAAGAAACGGAAAGAAAATCCAGCGTCTCCCAGTCCCGCGGCAGGACGAACACCAGTGGCGGAGGCCACGTGAACAGTATTCTAATTTAATAAATAAATAACCTAAAACACACTGTCGACTATGGCAGCAAGCCCGGCTCTAGCGTGGGAAGCTTGCGCGGTTTCATCCTGTACAGTAGTTGAGAAAGACTCGGGTGGTTGTTGCTGTTCCTCGCGATTCTCCGGGATGCAGCGGCAGGAACTCAGTATCTGGGAAGAGACGGAAACATGGGGTTTGGTGAGTGGCTGGGGAAGGGATGAGAAGCTGCCCCGGCATCACCACGGTGGATTTTGGGAGGGGGAGACGCCAAGGACAGAACTGGTTGAGGAAGGGACTCGGTCCTCGTCGCCTCCGCGGTGCCCACGGGAAGTTTGAGGAGTCGTGGCTCCCCCTCAATGCAGGGAATTCCCTGTGACCCCCAATGGATCCCGACCTCTCCCTGCACGGGACAAACCTCGCTCCCCTCAAGGGTGGGTCACGCCAGACCCCGAAACCAGGGACAAACGTCGCTCTGCTATGCCAGACCCCAAAACCAGGCAGAGAGAACTGAACCACAGGGAATTCCTCCACGGCCATGGGGAAGCACCAGGATTTTGCAGGGAAAAAAAGCTCAGGATCTGAGAAAACCCAGTAATCCCCAAACTGGGAGTGTTCTGGTGCAGTGCTGCTCTCTGCCTGCCAAGAAAATCCCTTTTCCTGTAGGAAAAGGATCTGGGCTTCACCCTCCCAGGCTGATCCATGTTTGTGCAAAACCATTTCATTTTCACGCTGGAAATTCATGGCAGTGCTGGCTAAAAATGGGAAATGGAAGGGACCCAGGGGCTCCTACTGAAACTTGTAATTATTTTTGGGGATCTGCCCAGCCCGTGCTCAGGAAGGAGCTGTGGAGCTGAGCCCGTGGGAGCAGCCCCGAGGCCGACGCCGCTCTGTGCCACCTCATCCTCCAGCAAACTTTAAAAATAAAGCTGCCGCAGAGCCGGTGGCATCGCGCTGGCATCTGCCACGTCTGGGTGACAGCTGCTGCCACGCACAAAGGGCTCCTGTCCTGCCAAACGCTCCCGTCACGGCTCCAACTGCACCAGCCCCTTCCTGCTGTCTGCGACGGGACTGAGCACAGAGCCCTTGGAATCTCCTCGGGGGACTGGCGGGGTTAAACCCCATCCCCTCTGCCCCCACAGGCGTCCCCCAGGTCGGGACAGGAGGAGCAGAGGGCTGGGAGGGCACCAGGAGGAGCAGAGGGGTGAGAGGGGCACCAGGAGGAGCAGAGGGATGGGAGGGCACCTGTAGTAGTTGGGTTTGAAGGGTCCGTTCTTGTTGAGCCCCAGGTACTTGGCCTGCTCGTCCGTCAGCTCGGTCAGGTGCGCGTCGAACGTCGGCAGGTGCAGGCTGGCCACGTACTCGTCTGGGGTGGGAAAGGAGCCCAGACCTCGTCACAACGGGGGAGGGAAGCCACAGCGAGTCCCCCGGGCTGAGGCAGAACCCACCTGACATCTCTGGCGGGTGACACCTCACCCCCGAGATCAGGACAAGCCACCCCTGCCTCAAAAAAACCCAATTTCCACCAAAAAGCCCATTTTACAGCCAAAGCTGTGGTCAGTGTGGCCGTGCCCTCAGGAGGGGGCTCTGCTGGGGGAGCTGCTGGCCGGGGGTGAGGCACCAGCACTGGCAGCAGCCCCGTGGGACAACGCCCTGCACCGGGAGGCATCCCCGTTCCCCACACGTGGGACAGGAGAGCAGAAACCAGCTCAGAGTCAGCGGGAAGGAGCTGCTGGAAGCCCCTGAGCTTGGCCCAGGGCCACCTCCCAGCTGTGACAGTGACACAGCTTGGCCCAGGGACACCTCCCAGCTGTTCCATCCCCAAACCCACACGGAGAAGGCAGCGGGAAGGTCGTTACCCATTTTTTTAGGCAGCAAGTACACGTCCTGCTTGTAGCGGCCCTCGGGAGCGTTGTACAGCTCTATCAGAGCCAAGGCCTGGGGAGAGGACACTCGGTCAGTCACTGCCGGCCCCAGGGAGCCCGGCCTGCTCTGGCCCGGCCCAAGCCCTCCTCACCTGTGTGGTGGCCGTGATGGACAGGACGAAGGTGGGGACGGTGGAGCAGCTCAGGTTCAGCAGGCGGCCCTGGGAAGCAAAATCTGGTTGTTAACACGGCACCAAACCCAGTTTGTGACCCTACAGGAGGGACAGGAACCACTGGAGCAACGTGTCCCAGCTGTTTGTCACCTAGACTGAGCCCCGAGGTGTTGGCCGCCCTTAGGAAGTGGAAATCTCCGTGTGGGAGATACTCGGGAGTGGGATGAATTAAAAATGGCAGCTTTTCTTCATCCCAGTAACTCAGGGGGGCCCTTGTGGCTCTGCACAAGTCCCTGACAGGAGGGGGCAGCCGGGGGGGTCGGGCTCTGCTCGCAGGGAACAGGGACAGGAGGAGAGGGAACGGCCTCGGGCTGGGCCAGGGGAGGGTCTGGCTGGATATTGGGGAAATTCCTGCATGGAAAGGGTGGTCAGGCCTGGGAAGGGGCTGCCAGGACAGGGGTGGAGTCCCCACCCCTGCAGGGATTTCAAATCCCTGTGGATGTGGCACTTGGGGACATGGGCAGTGGTGGCCTCGGCAGTGCTGGGGATGGTTGGACTCGATGGACTCAGAGTCCTTTTCCAACCCCAACAATTCCATGATTCCATGAGCCAAATCCCAGCCAGAGGGACCCCTCAGCTGCAGCTCCCGCTGCTCCAGCCGCTCACCTCTGCCAGCAGCACGATTCTCTTCCCGTCGGGCCAGATGACGTGATCCACCTGGGACCTCACCCGCTCCCAGGTGAGCTCGGGCGTGCGCAGGCTGGCCTGGAAATGGGGTCAGAACCTTAGAGCAGCACCAGACCAACCCCAGAACCACGGAAAAGGGAGGAAAAGGGGCAGCAACTCTGCCAGTGTCCTGGGATTGTCGTCTCCCCTGGATCCCACCCCAATCCCAGAGCAGGGAGACCTTTGTGAATCACAGCCTGGACTGGTTTTGTGATCTCAACGCGTCAAAGCCTCGGCAGAGATTGTTTGGGATCTGGCGGAGAGGATCCGCGGGCACCAGCTGAACCCTGCACGGCTGCAGCCGCTCTCTCCAGCCCAGAAAATGCCTTCGAACCCACGGAATTCTCTGGAATTCTCCAGGCGAGGCTCTCCTGGTTTTCTGCTCTCCCCTAAGCACAGGTGAGCAGCTTCTGGGACTCCCGGCTGGGCCTGACGGTGCCGTGACACCGAACTGGGCTGGAGGGGATTCCCAGCCCCGAGGGACGGGCGAGGCCGGGGGCAGCAGGCCCTGCTCGGGATGCTGGACCAGCCCTTCCCGCTCCTCGGCATCCCCTGGGATCAGGGAGGGCCCGGGACACATCTGAGGCACGGGGAGCAACGGATTTTATCTCCTCCAGGGGCTCCTCAGCACAGACAGAGCTGCTGGTGGGTCCCCAAAACACTGTCACCCCAAAACACCATCACCCCAAAAATGATGTCACCCCAAAACACCGTCACCCCAAAACACCATCGCTCAAACACTGCCACCACAAAACACCATCACCCCAAAACACTGTCACTCCAAACACCATCACCCCAAACACCGTCACCCCAAAACACCATCACCCCAAAAACACCGTCACTCCAAACACCATCACCCCAAACACTGCCACCACAAAACACTGTCACCCCAAGCACTGCCACCCCAAACACTGCCACCCCAAAACACCATCACCCCAAAACAGTCACCACAAACACTGCCATCACAAGGCACCATCATCCTAAAATATCATCACCCCAAACACCATCATCCTAAAACACCATCACCCCAAAGCACTGTCACCCCAAACACCGTCACTCCAAACACCATCACCCCAAAACACCATCATCCTAAAACAGTCACCCCAAACACTGTCAATCCAAAGCATCATCACCCCAAACACTGTCAATCCAAAGCATCATCACCCCAAAGCACTCTTGTCCCAAAACATCATCACCCCAAAACACTGTCAGCCAAAAGCAGCATCACCCCAAAGCACTGTCCCCCCGAAACACCATGACCCTAAAACACCGTCACCTCAGAACACCCCACCCCAAAACACCATTACCCCAAACACTGTCACTCAAAGCACCACTGCCCCAAAACAGTCACCCCAAAGCATCATCACCCCAAACACCATCGCCCCAAAGCCCTGTCAGCCCAAAGCACCATTATCCCAAAGCACTATGACCCTAAAAGAGCTGCTCCAAAGCACCATCATCCCAAACACTGTAACCCCAAAGCACCATCACGTCAAAGCGGGATTACCCCAAACACCATCACCCTAAAACACAGTTGCCCCAAAGCACCATTACCCTGAACACCATCACCACAAACCCTGTTGGCCCAAAACACCAGCACCCCAAAGCTCCATCATCCTAAAATATCATCACCCCAAACCCCATCCCCCGAAACACCGCTCCCCGCGCTCACCACGTCGATCTCGGTGTTGGAGTGGCCCATGTTGCACACGATGCAGCTGTTCTTCATCCGGTCCAGGTGCTCCCTGGTCACCACGTTCTTGTTCCCTGCCGGCGCCAAAATCCCAAATGAGCATCCCCCTCCCACCTTTGGGGCTTTCCCTCAGGGCCAGGCTGGGGATGGGGCCCATTTTGGGGTGTGAATCCCCATTTCCCACCCCGCTGCCCCCGTACCCGTGCAGGTGATGACGATGTCAACCTGTCTGATGACCTCGTTGAGCTTCACCAGCCGGAATCCGTCCATGCTGATGGGAAAAACAGGGAAAAGTGATCCCCAGACCCCAGTTTTAATTCCTAACTCCTGGAAGACGGGACACGAAGGGTCACCGAGCCGTCGGGAGTGTCTGGGGTCAACCTGGAGGATCTGGGACTGTTGTAAGGAGAAGTGAAAAGGGATTTTGGGGATTTCCCATGTCCTGTCAAGGCCTTCTCCTCTGCAAATCCCAATTCTCCACCCAGATGGGTTTTTAGAGCTGTTCCTCCTGCAAGGAACCTCCAGGAGCTGCAGAATCCAGGCTGGGATGGATTTAGAGCGTCCTAAAAAACACCCCAAAGCTGCAGGTGCCTCTCATCAACCCCGAACTCCATATTTAGGCACCTGCAGAAGCCTCAGAGGTGCTGAGCACTCAGCCCCGCCTTCCCCAGCAAGGTGAGCCCAGGGATAACAAGGGCAGCGCGTGGTTTTTTTAGGATTTGTTGTCGATCCTCCCCGGAGCTCCTTCCCGTGGCTCTCAGGAGCTGCAAAATCGGAGTTACTATAAAAAAAGTCTTTTTTTTTTCCCTGCTGCCATCATGTCCCCATTTCCCGAGCTTTTTCCCCACCGCAAACTCCTTCCAAGAGCGGCCTCGTGCTGCTGCCTCGTGCAGGGCCAGGGGAGGGATTGCTGGAAAGCACCGAATTCCCGGTTAAGGATGGATGAAGGTCACAGAGCAACCCCAACAGTTCATTGGCTCTGCTAATTAAACAGGGCTCGTCAGTCCTCTCACCAGAATAACATGGGAAGGAGCTGGGGAGGAGCACGCTGAGGGTTTAGGGAGGCTCTGGGTGGTTTTGGGATCACCTCGGGATGCAGGAGCTGCATCCAAACCCGGCTGTGCCCGAAGGGAACGAGGTGGGATCTCAGGGGGTGCTCAGCCCGTGGGGTCCTGGGGCCAGTGAGGGCTCTGTGAGGGGTGGGGGTGACAGGACCCCAAACACCCCCGGGGTGAGGTGTGGGCACGGCCCTGGGGGAGCCAGGAGCAGCTCATTCCCAAAATCCCTGCCAGCCACATCCCTGACCTGCTGGCTGCTGCGGGATGAGGATAACCTGGTGGTGCTTTAGGGCAGGGCCCCTTTCCTGGCCCTAGGACAGAGCTGCGGGTGCAGGGAATCCCTGAACCCCTCCCCAGCACCCCTTTGGGAACCCAGCGGGTCCTGGCTGTGGATTTCCCAGGAAAAATGGGAATTCCGGGCTGGGTGAGTCCTTACCAGGCCTGGAGGGCGCAGATGGGATCGATCTCGGTCACGTAGACGATGGAGCCCATGGCCTTGAGGGCGGCACAGCAGCCCTTCCCAACCTGGAACGGGGAAAAGTTCAGCAGGAGAGAGGGGCGGGGGCTCGGGGGGCTCCCGAGGGATGCACAACCCCAGGAGACTCTTCCCGACCCCTTCAGAGCGGGGATTCAGCTCCATTTCTGTGCATGGAATTCCTGGATTCGGAGCAATCCGAGACCCAGGCCTGGCTGAGGGAAGGGAGGCACTAAAAACCCCAATGGTTTTGGTCCCAGCGATTATTTTCTCCCAAAACATCCCGGGGCCTGGAATGCACCACAACCAGAGATTCCAATAATCCCAGGGAAAGTTTCAGAGTCTCCTGTAACCTTTGCTCCACTCAAGAAGCTTTAAGGGTAATTAACCTCGGAGGGTTAACGAGCTTTAACCTTTGCCCAGCAGGGGCAGCGCAGGGAACCCAGGTTAAAGGAGCGAAAGTTCCCAAAAATGTGATTACAGCAGGAAAAATGGACCCGTTCCAGCTGTTTGGACATTAAAAAAATCCCAGTGGAGCACCCACAGCGCAGCCCGCTGCAACCGGTGTGAACTGGTGTGAGAAAAACTGGGAAAGGGGAATATTCCCATGTGAAGAGAGGGTGGGTGAAGGGAGAAATCAAAATTAATTCTCTCTTGGCCACACTGAACATCCGCAGAACCTCTGATTTTAATAATATCAGGTTAAATATAATATTACAATTATATAAATATGTGTTGTATTACTATCTGGGCATGCCAGTGTTCAGATATTCAAGATATTCAGAATATTTAATATATTTTATTAAAAAGATTCAACTTTGGCATCTCTTCAACAATCAAGAAATGAAGAGAACTTTCAGTTTTTGGCAAACCCCCGAGGTTTGGAGGCTCCTGCAGGTGCAGAGCAAAGACCTGAGGGTGGATGAAGCTGTGCCAAGGAGGTGCCGATTTTCCACACGGAATTCCCGACGGGAAAAGTGGGAAAAGCGGGAAAATTGGGCCCCTTACCTCCCCATAGCCACACACCACCACCTGCTTCCCTCCGAACATCATGTCCGTTGTCCTCTTGAGGCTGAGGAAAAAGGGAAAAAAACCCACAATTAAAGCCCAGAATTAAAGCCCAGCCCTAAGAGCTGCTCCAAGGACGGATCCACGGCTGGATCCTGCATCCCACAGAAATTCCAGGGGGAGAGAAAACCCAAAAAGCTCCTAAAAAATTCCCTTTTCTTTCTGGAAGGGTGGGGATCCTTTTGTTCTTCCAAAGAAAAGGATGGAATTTGGGTTTGGAGCCATTTTTTTGTTGATTTTTATCCATTTACTTTCGTTTTGATACTCCCAGAATATTGAAAATCCTCTCCAAAATGACTTTTTCCTGAATTTTTGTTGCCAGCTCCAGATGCCCCCCCAGGAAGAGCCCCGGGAGCAGCAGGGCAGCGGATTCTCCTTGCCAGAATCCCAGAGCTTCCCACAAACGCGGCTCCCCCTTCCTCCGGGTCTCCTTCTGCTCTCTCCCTCAGAGTGTCCTACATTCCAGGCTATTTTTAGCTCTGGAATAAATAGGTTAGCAGTGCAGGGAAGGTGAAATTCCCGCACTTTCCCAAGGAATTCAGCTCAAACCCACGGCAGGGTTAAGGCACCTCTGCTCTCATCTCCCTTGACCCCGTTTTCAATTCCTGGGCCCGACTGAACCCGAATCCCAATTTTACCCCCGAGGTGTTTCCACGGAATCCCAGGATGGTTTGGGTTGGAAAGGACCTTAAATCCCATCCCATCCCATCCCATCCCATCCCATCCCATCCCATCCCATCCCATCCCATCCCATCCCACTATCCCGATCAGGGTGCTCCAGCCCAGCCTCGGACACTTCCAGGGATGGAGCAGCCACAGCTTCTCCGGGAATTCCGTTCCCGTGTTTCACCCCTCTCTTTATTCCCACTGCTGCTCCCCGTTCCTCGGAAGATGCTGCTGCCCATCCCAAATTCACGGACTGCCAGGGATTGTGTCACGACGAGCACAGAGCCCGTCCCAGCCTCACTCGGCCGTGACGGATTCAGGGGTGGAAGGACACGGACACCCAATTCCAGCAAAATAAAGGGAATAAAGAGGTGGAGAGAGCGAAGGGAAGGGCACTGGGGGTAAAGAGAGGAAGGAGAAAGGGCAGGAATGTTGTGCTGGAGCAGCTGCTGAGCCACACCACGGACACGGGCGGCTTTTATCCCGCTGCCACAAAGGGAAGAGGGACAGCACAGGAATTCTGGGGTGGACCAGAGAGGACGATGGATTTTATTCTCCTCTGACACGGATTGAGCCGAAAGGATCCGAGTGGCAGCAGAGCAGAGCCGTGGACGCTGATCCCTGTGGGAATTCCTCCCCCTTCCCCGCACGCACCCGTCCAGGATGGACTCCCGGCAGCAGTAGAGGTTGTCAAACTTCTGCTTGGTCACCGAGTCGTTCACGTTCATGGCTGGCACGCAGAGCTTCCCCGCCTTGGACAGCTGGTACAGCCTGGCACGGGCACGGAACGAGCAGGTTATCCACAGGGAACACTTCCCTGCCCTCAGCTGTGGGCTTTGGGCTGGAAAGGGCCTTAAAGATCATCCCATGCCATGGGCAGGGACACTGGACATTGTCCCAGCGTCCAGCCTGGCCTTGGGCACTGCCAGGGATCCAGGGACAGCCACAGCTGCTCTGGGAATTCCAGGCCAGCCAGGAATTCCTTCCCAAGATCCCATCCAGCCCTGCCCTCTGGCAGTGGGAAGCCATTCCCTGGGTCCTGTCCCTCCAGCCCTTGTCCCCAGTCCCTCTGCAGCTCTCCTGGAGCCCCTTCAGGCCCTGCAAGGGGCTCTGAGCTCTCCCGGGAGCCTTCTCCTCTCCAGCTCTCAGCATCCCCCTGCTCTCGGCTCCTGGGCACAGACTCGACTCCCCACAGCCCGAAAACCACTGAAAATGAATTTTAACACCTCTGTGAGAGAGTCTGGAAATCCTGTCCCTGCTCCAGTCCTTGGGAAGGAGAAGCTGCCTTTGGAAATCTCTTCTGCCCACACCGGGATTTTGGATCCTAAAAATATCACCAGTCCTTCTCCCGACCCCACTGGCTGCAGACCTGGAGCCGCTTCCCCGTCTCAAACCTTTCATTTCCCTGTTTCAGGAGCTGCCTGAGCCTCTGGCCACGCTCTCACCCAGCTCAGAGCTGCGGCCAAGCCTTTCCCCCTGCAGAAGCGCAGCAAAGAGCTGCTGCTCTCCTCAGTTCCCCGCTTTCTGGCACCCGGGACGGGATTAATTCCATGGAAGAGCACCTCTGACACCCTCCCAGCCCTCAGCGCCGCCGCTCCCACCCCAGCTCTGCTCCTGCCAGGGACTGAGGGATTTCACTCGCTCGTCTCCGAGGTTCTCCCTTCCCCAAAGAGTGACTCAGTTCCTCTTCCCAAGTCTCACTTCTTCCCACGGATTTCGGTCGGGGCTGTGCTCTCGGCTCCCTGCTCAGCCCTCCCCCGCCCAGCCCTTCCTCCTCCATCTCCCACACGAGGTGAGAGCCTCTCCTCCCAGCCCACAGGTGCGGAACAACGCCTGGAGCACCCTCCCGCCCACGGAACGCTCAGGAGGGGCTCCTGCTCCTCGCTGGGAACTCAGAGCAGCAGTTCCGGGTCTCCCGCTCGGGATTTAAAGCAGTTTTCATGGAAAAGCAGAGCCCAGGTGCTGGAGGTCCAACACCGAGCTGAGCTGTGGGGGCCGAGCTCTTGTCCCAAATCTCCCCAGCCCGTCCCGTTACCTGTGGACCCCGGTGACGCTTTCCTCCACAATCCCCTTGATCTTCTTGAACATGTTGGGATATTTCTTGTAGATCCAGTGGGTGAGATCTCCGCCATCGTCCAGGATCTGGAATAAAAACAGCCACAGAGTCACCCGGGGCCGGGCAGGAAGCCACGGAGTCACTGCTGGAATAAAAACCTGAGGGGTGAGCAAGGAGAGGCCCTCTGGAAAACGGCCCTGGGAAGGGCAGGCAGGAAAACAGCCCCAGGGACCTCAGAATTCCAGGGAAAAGAGGTGTCCAAGAGCTTGTCCAGCCTTATGTGTATGGGAACACCTGGAATGGCACCCAAGGAAGGTGCTGAGCCCCTGAAGAAGAAAAGATACAAGGAAAGGACAAAACCCAAACGTGGATTTTGCCAAGTGCTCGTGACCCCACGAGGCCCTGGGCAAGGCGGGAAGTGCGGGAACCCCGATGGATTCCAGAGAAAACAGGGAGCAGACGTCACCCAGGGCAGGGGAAGAGCCCAGGGCCTGCACAGGGTGAGAGCACAGCGGCCACCATCATCCTCAGAGTCGCCATCACCATCATCACCATTACCATCACCATCATCATCATCATCACCACCATCATCCTCAGAGTCACCATCATCATCATCATCATCATCATCATCACCATCATCACCATCTTCATCATCACCATCATCATCATCATCACCACCATCATCCTCAGAGTCGCCATCATCATCACCATCATCATCACCATCATCATCATCATCACCACCATCATCCTCAGAGTCTCTATCATCATCACCACCATCATCCTCAGTCATCATCATCATCACCATCATCATCATCATCATCATCACCACCATCATCCTCAGAGTCTCTATCATCATCACCACCATCATCCTCAGTCATCATCATCATCACCATCATCATCATCATCATCATCACCACCATCATCCTCAGAGTCTCTATCATCATCACCACCATCATCCTCAGTCATCATCATCATCACCATCATCATCATCATCATCATCACCACCATCATCCTCAGAGTCTCTATCATCATCACCACCATCATCCTCAGTCATCATCATCATCACCATCATCATCATCATCATCATCACCACCATCATCCTCAGAGTCTCTATCATCATCACCACCATCATCCTCAGTCATCATCATCATCACCATCATCATCATCATCATCATCACCACCATCATCCTCAGAGTCTCTATCATCATCACCACCATCATCCTCAGTCATCATCATCATCACCATCATCATCATCATCATCATCACCACCATCATCCTCAGAGTCTCTATCATCATCACCACCATCATCCTCAGTCATCATCATCATCACCATCATCATCATCCTCATCCCTGCATATTCCATACACTGACATCAGACTCCTCACTGCATCATCATCCTCATCCTCATCATCATCATCCTCATCATCATCCCACTCTTCCCCTATTCCCTACACCAAAGTCAAAGACTTCTCACTGCATCCTCCTCCTGCTTTTCCTCTTCTTCCTCCTCCTCTTTCCATATTCCACATGCTGAGGTCACAGACTCCTCACTTCATCATCATCATCATCATCATCATCCTCATCCCAAGGCCAGAGCCTGCTCGGCAGCGATCCCTGGTTCCGGGATTCCCTCACCCACAGCTCTGTCCTAAGGCCAGGAAAGGGCCCTGCCCTGAAGCATCTCCCAGATTATCCCCATCCCACAGCAGCCAGTTTAAGGACGTGGCTTGCAGGGATTTCGGGAATTTTGGGTGTCCCAAAATCCCAACCCTGGGCAGAAGCGTCTCCGCTGCTGCCGCAGGTGGAGCTCGGCAGGGACCCTCCGGAGCTTTCCCAGGAAAAGGGAACGCTCCCGCTCCTGGCACAGAGGTGACATTCCCGAGCTCTGTCACGACACCACCGCGCTGCCAGCCACAGGCACAGAGCTCCTTGGAAACGCCGCGTTCCGCTCCCACCTTTTCCCCTCGGAACTGCTGGATTTTCCGCTGCTGCCAACGCCGGGGAGCAGCTGCTCCTCCAGAATGCCTGGGAAGCGCAGGGTGTCCTGCCAGAGCCGAGCAGCCGGCCCTGGAGGCTCCAGGGAATCCATCCCCGGCTCCATGTCCCATCCACAGGCTGGGAAGTGGAGGCAGGGAAGGGTTAAGTGGGACTGGGCCAGCCAGGGAGGAATTTGGAATTCGGCTGGTTTTATCCGGGTAAAATCCCTGGTCTTACCCAGGTAAAATCCCTGACCTTATCCAGGGAAAATTTTGGCTTTACCCAGGCAAAATCCCTGACCTCCCCCAGGTGAAATCCCTGGACTTACCCAGGGTAAAACCTGTGGCCTCACCCAGGTAAAATCCCTGGTCTTATCCAGCTGCTCCTCCAGAATGCCTGGGAACTGCAGAATGCCTGGAAATCCACTCCCGGCTCCGTGTCCCATCCACGGGCTGGGAAGCGGAGGCAGGGAAGGGTTAAGTGGGACTGGGAGCTCTCCTGGGCCAGCCGGGGAGGAGGAATTCGGAATTCGGCTGCCGGGCTCCCAGGACGTGTTCATTTCATTAATCCCCGTTTAATGGAGCACTTAATCCTCTTTCCAAGAGAGAATCCCGGCCCTTGGCAGTTTCCTGGGAGAGCAGGGGGTGGAAACCCCACAGAGCAGGGCCCTGGGGGGGCTGGGTTTGGCCGGGAGGTCACCTTGGTGTGGCAGCTCCGGACACCCACGGGCATGTCCCACATTCCTGCAGTTTTCCCAGCTTCATGGAAGCTGTTTGCCCTCATTCCTGTTCTTCCAGGTAGGTTTTTTTGTGGGTTTTTTTGGAAAAAAACACTTTATTTGAGATGGAAATAATTTTTCCTAGAGAAAAGCAGCTGTTTCAGGCGTGACCTTGGTGGGAGCTGCTCTCCAGGTCACCAACTCCTTCCTCCCTCCCTCAGCCCTTCCATCTCATCTTTTCTCCACAAGAAAATCCCTGGAGAGGCTCTTCCATGAAGGAAACCTCTCGGATTCCATATTTTTCAGAAAAAAACCCCTTTCTGAACCATTCCTGCCCAGAAGGAGCCTTCCCCTGAAGGTCAGAATTCCCAGAACCCTCCCAGGAAGGATTCCCAGAATGGGAATGGCCATGAACTGGCCCCATTTCCAAGGAACAGGGAGCAATTACGGGAAAAATGAGGGTGGGGAGGGGCTGGGATGGAATTCCCAGAGAAGCTGTGGCTGCCCCTGGATCCCTGGAAGTGCCCAAGGCCAGGCTGGACACGGCTTGGAGCAGCCTGGGACAGTGGAAGGTGTCCCTGTGGAATGGGATGGGATTGAAGATCTCTCCCAACCCAAACCATTCCATGATTCCATGATTCCATGATTTTAAGATCCTTCTCACACCTGTTCCTCACCCAGCGTCCCATTTCTTATCTCTAAAACCACGGATCTCCAAAATCCAGCAAAATCTCTGGGAACAGCTCCGAGATCCTGGTGCTCCCCTCAGTTATTTCTGTGCTCCAGGAGCAGGTCTGGAAATGAATCCCAGAATGAAGATCCTGGGAGAGATCCCGGGAAAGCAGAATCCGCATTTTCTGGGACGCTTGCTCGTTCTGACAGTGACATTTGGGATGGGAAATTATTCCTCAAAGAGCAGAAAAAAGCTGCTCCCATGTCTAGACTCAGTCTGGTACCTGGGGGTGGAATTCTGTGACATTCCTGGTTCTTTTTAAAGGTGACAGCGACTGCAAGGGACAAAATCCCACCTTGAACAAGCCAATATTGGCAAAAAACCCAACTCAGATCCACGTTTATCTTCCACCTCTGGTTGCTTCTCATCTCATTTAGATCAGGGCTCAAAAGCTTTGGGGAAATGCGATGCAAACAGCACAGCTGACAGCTGAAAATTATTCGGCTCACCCAGTTCCAGGTTCTCTGCTTTCCCTGGAAACGAGGGCGGGATAAAGCAGAGGAGGAGGGGTTGGGTTCCCTGAGGTTTGTGCGGTTTAAAGCGCGGAAACCACGGAAAAATCTGGGCTTTGCTCTGAAAAATCACATCAGCCAAAGGTGAGAATTTAAGGGTGAGAAGGGTGAGAAACTCTTCCCGAAAAACACAGATTTGGAGCCGTTTTTAGCAGGTGCATTAAATGAGCTTAAACTGCAGCAAGATACTCTGAAATCAAACTGAACACCCCCAAAATCTGCACGAATGCAGTGAAATGGTGGAAACAAAACCTTGCTTGGCAAGATCCGGGAGATTTTAACTGCCCTTCCCTCCTGCTCCTCTCCGGGTGGGAGTTTCCCAGGTGTTTCCCAGGTGTTTCCCAGGTGTTTCCCGACTCACCATGTTGGGCTGCCAACCCTCGACGTTGACGCAGCGGTCGATGCACCACCAGAAATCGTCCTCGGATTCGCCCTTCCAGGCAAACACAGGGAAGCCTGGGCACGGAGGGAGAGGGTGTTAGCACAGGAAAATCCCTCGGGAATCAGCCCTTGGGGGGATGCTCGTGGCAAACACACACTGGGAGTCGGCTTTGACCTCCCTCACTTCTTCCTCTCGCCCAGGAAAGAGTCACCAGGCTCTCAGCAATCAGATTGATCTGCCAAATCAGGATTTCCCCGCGGATCAGATGTCCCACCTGCTTGTCAGGCAGCCTGGACACCGATTTATTAATTGATGTGTTAATTTATTTGAATGTATTTGGATCATGAGCAGTCATTACTCGGCTTCAGCGAGCAGGACCCGCTGGGTTTGGCTTCTGCTGGGTCTCCCAGAGCTCGTGGTCAGACCTGTGGCCTCAGCCAGGTGAATTCCCTGACTTTAACCAGGTAAAATCCCTGGACATGTCCAGGTAAAACCCTTGGTCTTGCCCAGGTAAAAGCCCTGGATTTACCCAGGTAAAATCCCTGGACTTATCCAGGTAAAATCCCTGGCCTCCCCCAGGTAAATCTGATTTTGCCAAGGTAAAATCCTTGGTCTTACCCAGGTAAAATCCCTGACCACATCCAGCTAAAATCCTTGGCGTTTCCCAGGTAAAAGCCCTGGATTTACCCAGGTAAAATCCCTGGATTTATCCAGGTACATCTCCTGACTTTACCAAGGTAAAACCCCTGGCCTTACCCAGGTAAAATCCCAGGTCTTACCCAAGTAAAATCCTTGGCTTTACCCAGGTAAAATCCCTGGATTTGTCCAGGTAAAATCCTTGGTCTCACTCAGGTAAAATCCTTGGCCTTATCCAGGTAAAATCTTCAATTTACCCAGCTACAATCCTTGGCCTCATCCAGGTAAAATCCCTGGACTTACCCAGGTAAAATCCTTGACCTTTCCCAGGTAAAATCCCAGGTCTTACCCAGGTAAAACCCTTGGACTTACCCAGGTAAAATCCCTGGATTTGTCCAGGTAAAATCCTTGGTCTTACCCAGGTAAAACCCCTGGACTTATCCAGGTAAAATCCTTGGTCTCACCCAGGTAAAACCCCTGGACTTACCAGGTAAATGTCCTGACTTTACCAAGGTAAAATCCCAGGTCTTAACCAAGTAAAATCCTTGGCCTTTCCCAGGTAAAATCCCTGGATTTACCCAGGTAAAACCCCTGGCTGTACCCAGGTAACCCAGGATTTCCCAGGTGAGCAGCCACACGCTCAACCTCTGCTTCATGAACCACACTCCCCCCCAGATTCTCTCCTTCGCCCAAGTTATGCCCCAAATGTCAGAATTTAAATCCGATTTAAACTGGATTTTAAATTTAGCTTCGTTTCTCTGAGCTAAATAACCTCCATCTTCAGCTCATCAAATGACATTTTCACCACATCCTTTTATACTCCAGAAAAAAAACAACCCATTCCAAGAGTTCCAGAGCGCTGGAAAGGGTCGATCTTGTGCTTTAGGCTCCTTCTAAACCGAAGAGAACGCAGGGAAAAAACTCCAAGAGGTGATAAAGGAGCTGAATTCGCTGGGGCAGCAAAAATTCCCTATAAAACCCAGGAGGAAGAAAGAGGGAGAAGTTTCCTACCACTCTCAGCCAGGGCAGCGGCCACTTCGTTCAGGGTGGAGTAGATGTTGCAGGCAGCCCATCGGCACTGAGCTCCCAGCGCTCCCAGCGTCTCCATCAGCACCTGGATCCCAGCAAAAAACACCGGAAAAATCAGCTCCGAGAGCGACACAAAACTGGGCTTTTATTGCTGTTCGTGAGGGAGCTTCGGGGGGGCTCTGAGGTGGGGTTTGAGCTTCTGGAGGGGTCCAGGAAATTGGGTTTGAGCTTCTGGGGGCGGTCTCTGAAGTTGGGTTTAAGTTTCTGAAGGGTCTCTGAAATTTGGTTTAAATTTCTGGGGCATCTCTGAAGTTGGGTTTAAGCTTCTGGAGGGGTCTCTGAATTGGGGTTAAATTTCTGGTAGGGTCTCTGAAACTGGGTTTAAGCTTCTGAAGGGTCTCTTAAATTGGGTTTAAATTTCTGGGGCGTCTCTGAAGTTGGGTTTAAGCTTCTGGAGGGATCTCATAAGTTGGGTTTAAGCTTCTGAAGGGTCTCTGAAATTGAGTTTAAGCTTCTGAAGGGTCTCTGAAATTGGGTTTAAGCTTCTGACGGGTCTCTGAAATTGAGTTTAAGCTTCTGAAGGGTCTCTGAAGTTGGGTTTAAGCTTCTGACGGGTCTCTGAAATTGAGTTTAAGCTTCTGAAGGGTCTCTGAAATTGGGTTTAAATTTCTGGGGCGTCTCTGAAGTTGGGTTTAAGCTTCTGAAGGGTCTCTGAAATTGGGTTTAAGCTTCAAGGTCATGCTGGAGCAACCTGGTCCAGTAGAAGGTGTCCCTGCCCATTGGAACTGGATATTTTTAAGGTCTTTTCCAACCCAAACCATTCCAGGATTTGGATGATTCCCAGGCCCAGGGACCTCTGAATTTGTTTTCAGGCAGCATCGGGGTTGTTAGAAAACCGCAGAGAGAACAATTCTGCAATTAAAGCGCTTTTCAAACCATTTAAATGGGTGCCACGAGCAAGAACGTCCAAGTTTATTTTATCTACGTGAAGATTTCATTCGGTAAAATCCCAAACCCAGCCGGGAGAAATCCCTCCTGTGCTTTGGGGAGAACGGCCGCCCCTCCTCTGTCTGTCTGGGGTCTGTTTTAGGGGATGAGCAGCGGGAAATCCCCGTGCGGGGTTTGGGGCTGGGCGCTTACAGCCGTCTGTGCCGTGATGTGCGTGCAGCCCACGATCTTGGCCCCGGCCAGAGGCTTCTCTCCCTGAGCTCTCTTCCTCAAAGCCATCAGCGCCGGCATTTCTGGAAGGAAAAAAAGGGCAAAGGAGGCCGTGAATGGGATGGGAAAGGGGATGAGCACAGGAGGAACAGCCGGAAGCGCTCCTCGCCCCACTGCCCGGCGTTCCCGTGGGTTTGCACAGCTGCGGCAGCTCCAAAACAGCCAAAGCCTCGAGAGCGAACCCCAAACAAGTCAAAATGACCCAAAATCCCTCTGGATTTTCCCCTGTTATGTTCAAATTTCTGTCTCCGGGTGAGGCTGGAGGAAAATCTGCTTCGGAATGAGGATTTGGGATTTGCTGCTCCACTCCAGTATCCCTCCAACACCTAAACCCTGCCTGGCCTTTGCTATTTGTTTTTTGGAGATAATCAAGCTAAACAAAAATTGTCAGATTTATGTGATGGATTTCACCTTTTCTACTGATCCAACAACACAAGCCTGACTGCAGAGCGGTTCTAACCCCGTAACTCCTTTCCCATCCCACGAAACCCCACAGAAGCTTTCCCATTCCAACAGGAACGGGGTGAAGAAGTCACCAGCACCCTGAGCCTCACCAGAGGAGGATTTGGGAGAAGGAGGAACCCCACAGGACAGCCCAGGAGCAGGAGGGAGGTGCCCCGCTTACCTTGCTCGGCGATTTCGATCTCGCGGCGCCCGAACTCGGCCTGTTTGATGTTCTTCACGCAGAAATCGCTGCTGCCTTTGGAGTTCTTCTGCTGCTTGTCCCGGGGGGAAGTCTCATCGTCGGAGCTGTCCGTGTAGGAGGCAGCTGCAGGGAGGAGAGCAGGTCAGGAACGGGATCAAACATTCCCTAAAGCCCCATCACCCGGAGGGGAAGGGTGTGGATGTTCCACCGAGGGTGTCCACGGATGTGTTTTTCCATCCCAGCTCCTTCCAGCCTCAGCTGGGATCTCTCCTTCTCCTCGTGGTGACCATTTTCCCAGCTGGATTTACCTGGGATGGATTCTTAATTCTCATCTCCGTCTACTTCAGCACCACATCGGAGGTGAGCGGCTTGAGCACTGCCTGGTTCCCCCATGGGCTCATCTCCATGGCCTTCTCCCATCTCTCTTCCCAAAAGTTCTCCCATCTCTCTTCCCAAAATTCTCTCATCTTTCTTCCCAAAGTTCTCTCATCTCTCTTCCCAAAGTTCTCCCATTTCTCTTCCCAAAGTTTTCCCATTTCTCTTCCCAAAAGTTCTCTCATCTCTCTTTCCAAAAGTTCTCCCATCTCTCTTCCCAAAAGTTCTCCCACCTCTTTCCCAAAAGTTCTCCCATCTCTCTTCCCAAAAGTTCTCCCACCTTTTTTCCCAAAAGTTCTCTCATCTCTCTTCCCAAAAGTTATCCCATCTCTTTTCCCAAAAGTTCTCCCACCTCTCTTCCCAAAAGTTCTCCCACCTTTTTTCCCAAAAGTTTTCCCACCTNAAAGTTCTCCCATCTCTCTTCCCAAAAGTTCTCTCATCTCTCTTCCCAAAAGTTCTCTCATCTCTCTTCCCAAAAGTTATCCCATCTCTTTTCCCAAAAGTTCTCCCACCTTTTTTCCCAAAAGTTCTCCCATCTCTCTTCCCAAAGTTCTCCCATCTCTCTTCCCAAAAGTTCTCTCATCTCTCTTCCCAAAAGTTATCCCATCTCTTTTCCCAAACGTTCTCCCACCTCTCTTCCCAAAAGTTCTCCCACCTTTTTTCCCAAAAGTTTTCCCACCTCTCTTCCCAAAGTTCTCCCACCTCTTTTCCCAAAATTCTCCCATCTCTCTTCCCAGAAGTTCTCCCACCTCTCTTCCCAAAATTTCGGCTTTTACAGCTCCAAGACATCCCACAAGATGCCTGTTCATGTCCAGAGCCCTTCCAAACCCACGAAGGATTGTGATTCCAGGCAGGACAGATACAAGACCCCACTTCATCCCAAACAGCCACGGTGAAGGGCGTGAGCTGACGATTCTCCGGATACTGTGGGATTCCCAATCCTCGGATTTGCTCCATTTCGGTGTCCCTTACTAGCGACAGTGAGTTGCTGCTTGGCAGGCTCCTAACGGATGGCTGGAAGGAACTTCTCCATCGGGAGGATAACACAAGCCTGGCATGGATTGTCCAGGCAGCTGCTGGCTCTCCATCCTTGGGGGACTTCAGGAATTGTTTGGAGAGCTGTGGATCACCGGATTCTGTCCTGAGCCCCGCGGGATCAGATTAAGCTTCTGCCCTAAGAGCGGGTGTGGGTGTGCTGAATTCATTCCAGGAGCTGCCAATAATTGTCTTCCTTCCTTAACGGTGTCCTCCAAGCTTTTGGTTATGGAATTACCCACGGCAGACACATGGAAGAGCCTCCATGAGGTCAGAAATCCCCTTTCCCACTTATCGTGATTCCTAAAATCACCTGGATTTACGTAAAATCACATCCATTTCCCATCCGAGTCACGACGGATCCACCGCCACTTCTGCTCCCGCTGTGGATCAGCTGAAGGGATCCCTTGTGCCACGTTTTCCTCTGGAATCTGCCCCCTCTGCGGGAAACCAAACCTCTTCCATCTTTCAGGACTGGCACCAGCAGCCAGAGCAACGCCATCCCCTCCCAGTCACGGCTCCTCTTTCCTCTCCAGATGACCCTTCCAGGACCCAACTGGCCGTTCCCTCATTCCTCATGGAATTGTTCTGCTCCTTCCTCTCCAGCGCATGTGGTGCTTGCAGAATGATCCTGAGGCCTGGCATCCAACGATTTGTTCCAGCCTAACGGAATTCCATGGTGGAACAGCTCCACCCATGAGCTGGCCGATAGCACGGATCGCTGGGAATGATGGACACGGTGATGAGCTCTCCCTCTTCCACACCCCTCACAGGCCCAGCTCCAAGAAGGAAAGCTCTGGAACCCACGGGAGCCGTTCCAGCCAGGTGTCAAGATTCCCAGTTTCCACCCCAAATCCGTGCCGGGGGAATGAGGCAGCAGAAGGGTGGGAGGTTCTCACAGGGCTGATCCCATCACCACCCACCGGCGCTCCCGGAGAGCTGCAGCATTCCAGAGGCATCCAGGCCTCGAGTGAGGACGGATTCCAACAGCCCCTTCATTTATTCAGAGTAAATCCAACCATCTTCTACCCCGACCGGCTCCAGTGACGTTTCCACCCCAAAAAACCCCCAAAAAAGGAGTTAAACATCCACCCCAACCCAGCCACGGGTTTGTGATTCCTGCAGGACCCAACAAGCTCCACACCTTCCCTCCCGGGCTCGCGGGAAGGGTTTCAACGATTCCATGGAAAAAAAGCTCAGCCTGGGCGCCGTGGGTGTGCCAGGCTCCCCCAGAGCCGCCCGGATCGGCTCCTGATCCGAGGGAATTAGGAGGGAATTAGGCATTGCTGGAATTTCTCCCCATCCTCAGCAGGGTGTGAAGGGCAAGTCCCACCCTGCCACGACCCCCGAGGGCGGCCGGGCTCCCACGGCGAGTTCCCAATCCCACGGCAGCTCCCGAGGGAGCAGGAGCCCGGATTAACCACAAAGGGCACCTTGTGCGATACCAAACTCCGCGTGTCAAGGGCTCCAGGAGGAAGGATTAATTAGTTGGACGAGGATTAGTTCCTTGAAGACATTTAATCTGTGCAGAGGTTGCTTTAAAACCAGCGAGTTTTGGTTCTGGGGGCTAAAAGCAATTTTTTGAAACAAAAAAAAATCCTGCCTGGAGTAGCCAAATTTTCATAGGGAGGAGGTTCTTCAATGTTAAATACATCTAAAATAAATATAATAGAAAAGAATGTAAAATATTATTTTATGTTATATTTATTTTAGATGTATTTAAATTAAAAAATACAATATGAAAGAATAGAATATAAAAATAAATCTAACATAAAAGTGTTTATAGAGTTATGGTAATTAAATGAATGATGTTAGTTAATTTAACAGCAAAAATAAATCCCTAAAAGTCAATTTCCCTTTGCCTTTCTGCAAAATGAAAAACAGGGAGTGAAAGGAAAGGATTCCTGTCATTCACTGATGGGACAGTTTCCTAAAAATATTCTCAAAAGTTGATTAATGAAAACTTCCTCCCTGGGCTTGGCATTCTGTGAGATGGGGAAAATTTTAACAAAAACGGGATAATTTGTGTTACGTGTTTGTATCTCCGCCCAGAGAGGCTGAGGATTCCACATCCCTGGAAGTATCCAAGGATGGAAAAGGCTTGGAAGAACCCGGGAGAGTGGAAGGTGTCCCTGCCATGGCAGGGGTGGCACTGCATGGGTTTTGAGGTCCCTTCCCACCCAAACCATTCCACGATTTCCATTGTCGATGTTTTATTTGCGGATCATTGGACTCCACGATCCATGAGGGTTCTTCCCAACTCAGGATATTCCACAATTCCGTGCTTTCGAAGAGAACGACATAAAAGCAGCCGCAGGTCTCAGGTGACCTCCATCCATGCCCAAATCCAGCAAAGCCCAGGTCAGAGCCTAAACTCAGCCAAGTCTGGCTTTGCTGATATTTGAGGTGAGGGCCCTCTCACGGCTGCTTCAACTGGCATCATTAAGGGCAAGAAAGGGGCAGCCTGACCCTGTCACAGGCCCCAAAAAAGGACAAATCTGGTTTATTCCCTGTAAAACCTTCCAAAACAGCACGAGGATGAAGTCTGCGGCCTTGAATTCCAGATATTCCTGTCCTAACCCCACCCGCAGAACGTGCCCGTGGTGGGTAACGCACAACGTTGAGCACTTGGATCGTCCAGGCTGGGCTGACCTAAAGAATCCCCCAAAAGCCCCAGCTGATCCCCAAAAATCTTTTCTGGCGCAGGAAACAACGATCTGAGTTTTGCAGAAAGGGAAGTTGGTGAAATTCGAGTAAAACCAAGCCGAACGCCGCCTCGATTCCGAAGGGAGCTCCCAGCTCCGCGCCTTTCCCCGGATTTCAGGAGCAGCTGTCGATGAACACCACGGCACCCCTGGGGTGAAGGAATCGCTCCCAAACGGTGCAGGAAACAATGAAATTCCCCGGGGAGAAGAATCAGTGGCTTTAAATGAAGTGGAACAACTCCAGAAAACCGGCGGCTCGCGGCAAATCTAGGCAAGAGACTCAGAATTCTGACTGAAGAGCGGGATCAGCGTCGGTGGTGCTGTCATTCCTTGGGTTTTTCAGCAACCGAGCGAGGAGGTTTTCGGGTTCCACCTCTGCTGGGTTGTCATGGAAATCCTGGAATGGTTTGGGTGGGAAGGGACCTTCAATCCCATCCAGTGCCACCTCTGCCATGGGCAGGGACACCTCCCACTGTCCCAGGGTGCTCCAAGTCTTTTCCAGCTTATCTCTGGACACTTCCAAGGATCCAGGGGCAGCCACAGCTGCTCTGGGAAACCTCCCCACCCTCATTTTTCCCGTTATTGCTTCCAGCGTCTCGGAAGAGGCCGCTCCACATCACAACTTCACTGCTGCCCAGCAGCTCCAAACCTTGGGACCTCCCTGCACCCCTTGGGTGTCCAGGGCAGGGAACAGAGCTGGGAAGGGGCTGGAGCCCCCGGAGCGGCTGAGGGAGCTGGGAAAGGGGCTCAGCCTGGAGAAAAGGAGGCTCAGGGGGGACCTCGTGGCTCTGCACAAGTCCCTGACAGGAGGGGGCAGCCGGGGGGGTCGGGCTGGGCTCGCAGGGAACAGGGACAGGAGGAGAGGGAACGGCCTCAGGCTGGGCCAGGGAAATGTTTGGTGTGGATATTGGGAAAACTCCTTCAGGAAAGGGCTGTCCAGCCCTGGCACAGCTGCCCAGGGCAGGGGTGAGTTCCCATCTCTGGAGGGATTTAAAAGCTGTGTGGAGGTGGCACTTGGGGACATGGCCCAGTGGTGGCCTTGGCAGTGCTGGGAATGGTTGGACTCGATGGGCTCCAAGGGCTTTTCCAACCTCAATGATTCTGGGATTCTTCCCCCTCCTCACCATCTCTGCTCCTCTGGCTTCCTCTTTTCCAGCCTTTTCCCATCCCAGGAAGGCTCTAAAGGGTTGTTTAGACTGTGCTGCTGCTCAGGCTGGGGAGGAGAATGACAAAGATCCCCTCCAGGATGTCCTCATGGGATTTATCCATCCATCCATCCATCCATCCATCCATCCATCCACCCATCCATCCATCCATCCATCCATCCATCCATCCATCCATCCATCCATCCATCCATCCATCCATCCATCCCTCCATCCATCCCTCCATCCATCTGTCCATCCTGCTGCTGTCGGGAGAGCTGAACTCTTCCATGAGGACTGCCAGCCTGGTTCCTTTCATTAGCAGGGAATTTAACATTTCCATGAGGTGATGAATTGGAATTGCTGATGCTTCAGCAGGAGATGTTCGGTGCAAGGAGAGGAGGAGAATTCACCGAAGTTGCTCCAAGTTCTTCCAGCTGTGACTCAGGAGTGAACACGGTGACCTCAGCCAGGCTGAGCAGAGTCTGCAAAAATAGTCCCAAAGTACTCCCAGGTGCTCAGGGATCGGATGGAATTGTGGATTCCAAACAGAGCCCGGGCTGACGTCCCTCTTGAGAGAACATGGCGTGAGCATTCCTCAGTTTCTCCCTTTTCCATGGGAACGCAGTCAGTGCCAGCAGGATGGGTCACCCAGGTTGTCCCCAACCTTTGGGAGGCTCCTCCCAGCCTCTGGAAGAGGCTTTGGAGGTCCCTCCAAGCCTGCAGGGCAGCACGAAGGAAGCAGCAGCCCAGGAGCTGGGAAAGGAGATGAGGAACAGTCGGCTTTCCCACAAAAACCAGGATGAAGCCGTGGGACTGCGAGTGTCCAGGATCGGATTAGGACCTCCAGCAGCTGCATCGTCTGGAGATGAGCACCTCTGCCAGGAGCTGAGTGACCAGACGACCACGGCTCTTCCACCTCTGCTCTTCCAAATCTGCTGAGAAACGCGAAGAGCTCCTCACAGCCCGGTCCTGTCCCAGCTCGTCTCCGACATCCTCGGAATCGCGGGAATGAGTGGAGAAACACCACGGAGGGTTCCCAGTTAGGAGGACTCCTGGCCACCAGCCAGGTCTGTGTGCAGCCAACCAGCCATGAACCATCAGGAGCAGCTGGAGCCGGAGTTTCCTGAGGTTCTCCACACTTGACAGAGCTGAATCAGAGCTTCGACCCTCTCAGGCCGGGCTGGATGAGGCTTGGAGCGACCTGGACTAGTGCAGGGTGTCCTTGACCACGGCAGGGGGTTGGAATGAGACGAGCTTTAAGGTCCCTGAAACCACCCAGATTCTCCCCAAATACGCCGTGAGCTGCCAAGTATCCAAAAAATACATCCAGCGAGATTCCAGCAGGAGAAACCCCTTCCAAGAGCCCTTCAAAGGTCCCCAAAGACTCCAAGCTCACGTGCAACAAACCTACAGCGGGATCCCTGTGGATTTGGTCAGGAACAGGAGGGAAGATGATGCTCAGGCAGGAATACAATGAGGAAAAACCGTTTTCCTGAGCCTGGGAGGAACAGGAAGGGGAGGAGAGGAGGGAATGGAAGGAAAGGCAGCAGCAGCGGCACACCACGGTTATAAGGAGAGAGCAGAAGTGTGAAGAGCACCAGAATAATTTAATTTTATATCCAGCTACGCAAGACAATGAGGAAAAAAAGCAACAACCCTCTTTCCATGCCTTCCCTCCCGACCCCAGAGCAGATCTGGGAGATGTGGGAGAGCCCTGGACCCACCTGAGCTGTAGCTGTCTGTCGAGGACTGCGAGATGGAGCGGGACAGCGACCGGCGGCCGATCTTGGTCGGGCGCTTGTTGAACTCCTGCTTTTGGTCAGCAAACTGGATCTGTGGAAAGAAATCAGGGATTTTCTGTAAAAAACCCACCAGATTAACCCCAAGAACTCAAAGCCTTGAGCAGACACCGGCACCGTCTCAGTTACGGGCTGGAGCACAGTCCCTGTTGTGTAATGGGGACAGGATGTGGTAAATTTTGTTGAATTTCAGACCCTCCAGCAGATTAAGAGATGTCACTGCAGGCTGCTGAATTTTGGGAGCACGGATGCCTGGAGAACACAAGTTTTTAGGAGCACTGGATTTAAAAGCACACAATTCTATCCAACAAACCCAGAAATGAAGGATAAGCCATGAACCCAAAGCGATAATCCCGGTGGGAGAGATGGATTTCCCAGGAACCTCCACCACAACGCTGCAGCAGTGGGTGCAGCACCAATATTTTGGGGCGTGAAAAACCCCAAGCCCGTTCCCATCCCAGCCATCAGCAAGGAATGGAGAGTTCAGACTCCCCCAAGGCCCTGAGCAGCACCAGGCTCAGCCCCGACTGTGCCACGGTCGAGCTGAGAAATATTTCAGCTGACAAAGCTGATCTGCTCCTAAGCATGCAACAAAGGATAAGCAAATTCTCCTGGTTTTAACAGGAAAATTATATTTAAAGTTGGTATTTAAGGAGGAATTGTCCTCGAAGCATCGCTGTGCTCCTGCCGTTGGTTGTCAACAGCAAGAGGAGCAAATAATCAGAATTTTCTTACTCCCTAAATCCAGGTTTCTCAAAAGTTCATCCCATTCCAACCCCGACACCTTCCACCATCCCGGGGTGCTCCAAGCCCCGTCCAGCCTGGCCTTGGACGCTTCCAGGGATCCAGAGGCAGCCACAGCTTCTCAGGGAATTCCATTCCAGGGCCTCCCCACCCTCCCAGCCAGGAATTCCTTCCCAAAATCCAACCTAAACCCGCGTTTTTTCAACTCTCTTTATGTGGCTACCGGGCCACATTTAAGAATTCAGGAGAACGGAATTACAGTTTTAGGAAATATTTCAGCTCGCAGCGCTCATCGAGCCAGCCCTCGATGTTCCCATCATGTTCACGGTTCCTCTCAAATCCCAGGGAAATCGGAATCACAATTCCAGTTGCTTGGATTTGAGCATACCCTGACTCACTCTGGTACAACAGAGTTAAATATCGACATCTCCAAACTTCTCAAAGCCATTAATTGAGGCTGTTAACAAACTCCTGGGAGTATTCTGAGAAGTTCCCTGTTTTTTCAGGAAGATTTAACCAGGAAGAGTCGGATCCCGTTCTGGGAACTCAGATCTGAGCTCAGTGGTTGAAGGGGTGGCACTGAGATGGGTGGGTGATGCTACAGAGGTGGATCCCTGGTTTTTGGGCCAGGAAGTGAAGGAAAAGGGATAATTCAGAGTCCCCTGTGAGCCCAAGTTTGTGTTGGGATGGGGGATGACCAGGCCATGGTGCTGGGGAGGAGGGAAGGACCTGGGAGAGGAGGGAAAGATCTGGGAGAGGAGGGAATAATCTGGGAGAGGAGGGAAGGACCTGGGAGAGGAGAACAAGACCCAGGAGAGGATGGAAGGACTTGGGAGAGGAGGGAAAGATCTGGAAGAGGAGGGGAAGACCTGGGAAAGGAGGGAAGACCTGGGAGAGAAGAACAAGACCTGGGAGAGGAGAACAAGACCTGGGAGAGGAGAACAAGACCCAGGAGAAGAGGGAAGGATCTGGGAGAGGAAGGAAAGACCCAGGAGAGGAGAGAAGGATCTGGGAGAGGAAAGAAGGACCTGGGAGAGGATTTGCAGCAGCACCTGGGAGGTTTTTCCCTGCTAATCTTAACCCAAACAACAGAACACCGGATCAGGAACACCCACGGGAGGGGAAAATCCACACCGAACTCGTGTCACAGCCAGGGCCGCGCTGGGATTAACGCCCTGATCCCGGCGGGACGCGGGCTTTGCGCACACACCGGGGGTTCTGTTCCTCCTCTAAGAAGCCACTGGCCTGAAATAACTTCCCTTTTTTTGCCTTTTTCTTCCCTTAATTTAAAACAAATCCCTGCACGGCTCAGCAGCTTCATCAAAGGAGCAGTTATTGGCGTGAAGCGGCGCTGGAGACAGGCAGGAATTCTAACAAAGGTGGAATAATTTGTGCTAAATTTACATTTTCCTTTCCCACATCACCTCTCAAGGACATTCAACACAACCATTTCTCAGGACACAGCGATATTGATAATTCAGAGCTCTCGGAGCCCTTCCACACCCAAAACCAAGTACACGACCAAGCAGAAGAAGTCCTGGACCGAATCAGGCAGAATTAGAACCAGACTTTAAAATAAACCCTACCCACAGCCCCTTGAAGGTTTAAAGCTTTTTAAGGCCACCACAAGCCGGGTTCAGCTTCAGCTGAGACTGCCAGGAGGTGGAAGGAAGTACCAGGAAAGGGAAATTTTGGGAAGGTGCCAGGTCAAGGCTCGGATCTGCTTTTGGCGTGCGCTGACCAACGTCCTTCGGCTCAATCCTTTGAGAAATAGAGAGAGAGGGGGAAAAAAAAGAATTTCACAGAATCCCAAATACCTTTGGGTTGGAAGGTACCTTAAAGATCATCCACTTCCACCCCCTGCCACAGGACACCTTCCCCTATCCCAGGATGCTCCAATCCCTGCCAAACCCACCACAGCCACGTTCCAGCCCGGCTGGGAAGATGGGAATGTTCGAGACGGGGACGAAAAAAGAGATTTGGGTCCAGGCTGAGCTCGTTTGGCTCCCACCAAAACACCTCTGAAGGCAACAGCCAACCCTGCACAGGGTAACGCTCCAAGGAGAAGCTGTGGAGCCTTGGATTCCTTGGATTTAGGTGCCCGACCTGCTCTGAAGTGACACAAGAGCTGCTGCTTCCAACTCCCAGCAGGAACAAACGATTCCAGCTGGAAAACCTCACCTGCAGGGACACAAGGGGTTAATGAGTGCTAAATGCAGGTGTGTGCTCGTTACATTCCAAATGAGCCACGGCTCACTCCGACCCGGTGTTTCTGTCACAAAGAGCCACCTTGAGCTGCTTCTCCACGCAAAAAAAGGTCTCGTTATCCAAGGTTTTCCTGGAAAACTTCCCTGCACCGACCCCACCGACTCCTCCACTGCTGCGCTCCGAAGAACAACCCCGGAGCAACGTGTTTGGCTCGACACTTCATCACTCCCGAGAGAAAAAGAAGGGAAGCTCTCCGGAGATCGGGAATTTCTCCAACTGGAGGGCTCCAGGAATAAGTGATTGGGTGGAAACAGCGAGGAAAGGAGGAAGAAGACAGAGATAAGAGAGAAACGAACGCGTTTTTGAGTAGAAAAACGACGATCATGGCCCTACAGAGTGCCCTCACCTGGGCTTTCATCCCCGAGTCCCCGTTGACGTTGTACTTCTTCTTGTTGGGCATGACGGCCTCGCCGGCTGCCCCTGGGCGCCGCTGCCTCCGGAGCAGGGAATGCCCCCCCATTTATAGCTGCCAGCCCCATCCCGATCCTGCCCGCTGATCCTGCCCGCTCTGGTTTCACCGGAGGCGGAGGCAGCGAGGGAGGGAGGGAGGGAGGGAGGGAGGGAGAGGGAACCAGTTGGATTTTCAGACTCCTATTTTTTTTTCTCTTTTTGGCAGGGAAGGACCCCAGGACTTAATGAGGCGTCCAGACAAACAATTCCTGCCTGTGTTTTGTGTGGAATTAACAGCGTTCCCTGACCTCGGACGCTTCGCGGCAGTTTTGAACGTGGCCTGGCTTGTGTGTGCATAACAATGGCTTATTTATGTAACCAGAACATTTCCCTGCTCGCTGTAATTAACTTGCTAATTAAGCTCTTTTAACTCGGGTCCTCCCCTCCCCACTCTCTCCTTCCCTCCCAATGTCAGATGATTGCGTTAAGGGAGCCTCATTAGAAGGAAATTAACTAATGAGCAACTAAAACAAGGAGGGCGTTTGTTGGATGGCGAAGTGGTTTTTAATTATCCCGGCCCTCGCCGCGTCCCCCGAGGCAGCGAGGGCAGAGTTTGTCCTTGGAAGGGTCCGGACTCCGACATCCATCCCTTTGGAATTATGGAATCATGGAATGGTTTGGGTTGGAAGGGTCCTTAAATCCCATCCAGTTCCACCCCCACGGGACACCTTCCGCTGTCCCAGGCTGCTCCAACCTGGCCTTGGACACTTCCAGGGATGGAGCAGCCACGGCTGCTCTGGGCAGGATGTTGAGGGGTTTTTATGGGAATTATCCCGGGATAAAACTCCTTGGATAACAACCCCAGATGCCAAATGAGAATTAAAATGATCGTCCTGCATGGGGTTTGCTCTATCCGTAACCTTTTAGGAGGGAAGAGACGATCCAAGGAAGAAAAAATGGGAAAAACGAGGGTGGTGAGGCACTGGCAGAGGCTGCCGGGGTCTTTAAGGTCTCCTCCAACCCAACCCACCCCATCCCGTGATTCCATTCTGTGATTCCAAAGAAAGGGATCTGGGAAGCGACAGGACACCACCGATTGTCCTCAGCACCGTTTCTGACGAAATATGGGATAAAAAGCTCCCCCAGCCCTGACTCTGTACACCTGATTTACACCTGATTTACACCTGATTTACACCTGATTTACCCCGGATTCACCACGGATCTGATCCTGCTCCTCAACAGCTGTCCCGAGGACGGGAAACGCTACCAGGGAAAATTCCTTCCAATTTTCCTGCCAGACACAGGCCTCGATGGCGTTTTCCATCTCCGGGGCAAATTTCAAGGAATCCACTGCAAGAGCAAAAATTCCTGGGCTGTATGAAAGCAACTCCCGGAGGAATGGATGGAAGAAAAAAAAATGGAAGGGAAACCCCTCAGAATTCCTGAGTTGTAGAATGACCGAAAAATGGAACTACGGAAATACGAAGTATTTCCAACGTGGAAATATGTCAGGGAATAAGAATCTGGGATCAGCATTACTTTTCTCAATTGACACCGCAGCCCAAGTTGTGTTTTCCAGGAAAATTTTTCATGTTCCATGTTATCCATGAACCTTTTCCTGCAAAATCCTCAGGGAGACATGACTTCAGCTCAGTGTAAATCAACTCCAAGCCTTCAAAGGGGGTAAAAACCATCATTTTATGGTAACACCAAAGCACAGACTCCTTTTCCAGCAGGTTTTCACATCAAGATACTTAAATCCAAAGGCTTTTCCTGGGAAAAAAAAACCCATTTTTTCCCTCAGTGAAGGTTGAGTCCGACACACTAAAATTATTCAATATTCAATAAAAATGCTAAAATTAAAGTTTTTGCTTCATCTCCGCCCCAGAGCTCCGGAATCTTCCGTAAATCCTGCGTCAATCTGGGTCAATCAAATAAAACCAGGGAGAACTACGCTCAATCCCAGTAAATTGTTCCGTAGTGAGAACGTCTTTAATTGCTTCTTGGCCACGGATATTTATTTTTTTTTAGGCAACAAAAGGAGAAAACAAGAGTTTTCTGTGGGATTAAGTGGCACCAGCATTGCTACCAGCTTCCAAATCCACCCGCAACGAACTTGGGAAATTAAATTTCTGCATGGAGTGAGTGAAAATCCATCATTTTGTGGCTGGAACAGCATGACGAGGCGGTGGCCTGGAAGAACGGCCACTGCTTGGTGACAAACTTCCTGGGAAGTCTCTTCCCAGTGGAAAAACATCTCACCCAGTGATGACGCCAAGAGATAAAATCAATTTAGCTTTTTTTTTTTAATGAAGAAGGGTGAAGATTGGAGGAGGAATGATTTTGTGTGACCAGCACGGAGGGGTCCAACGTCACCGTCCTGATGTCCCACCAGAGCACGGCTCCCGCTCCAAAGCCGCTCCTGCTTCCCTCTCATCCTTATCCACGAAGGAAAAGTTGGCTTCCTGCAGCACTGGAGCTGCCAAGGCGGATCCTTCACGTCCTGCTCCCTTCTCCCCGTGACACCCGAGAGGTGCTGGGGACACCGGGTGTGGCACGAGCCCGGCTCCTCCCGCGGGGTCGGTGATGCCGAACCCTCTCCGTGCCGGGAATGAGCTCCAAACCTCGGCTCTGCTCTCCTCACCCGCCTCCCGAGCCCGCGCCGTATCATTCCAAGAAAGGGACTGTCCCAACCCGCTCATTCCAGAGTTCCGCATGGGTTAAACCAGTGTGGGATCCTGGCTGAGCCAGGAATTTCAGCGGAGCTCAAAGTGTTTCAGATTCTGCTTCTCCAAAGGTCGCACGGAGCTCGACTCCAGGATTAGCCAACAGCTTTAACCCTTTGGCATCTTCCTTCTGGGAATACACCCCGGGAATGTGCAGGGTAAAGCTGATTTTAGCCACAGGGTCTGGGAAAGGAAGGACGGGAATGAGGAGAGGGTTGAAGAGGTTTCCAAAGGGGTTGGAAATTCCAACCATTGATCCTTGAAGGCATCACCCCAGGGCAGGATCACGGAATGATGGAATGATGGTTGGAAAGGACTTCAAAGCCCCTCCAGTGCCACCCCTGCCGTGGGCAGGGACACCTTCCACTGTCCCAGGCTGCTCCAAGCCCCGTCCAGCCTGGCCTTGGACACTGCCAGGGATGGGACATCTCACAGAGAATCCCTTGGAATTGGTGGGAGCAGGGAGGAGAAATCCTTCAAAGAAGAAAACAACAAACCCCTAACCCAGGCACTTCCAGCGGGGACAACGGGAAGGACCAGGAACGGAGAATCTCCTCCCTCAGCAGTGGAATGGGTCCCCCTGGGTCATCCCAGCTCTGCTGGTCACAGTCCCACAAAAAGCAGGAATAAAAGAGGAAATGGGTATTTCCACGCTGCCTTGACTTGCCGTGAACAGGTCACGGGTGTTTTATCATTTAAAAACGTGGGGTCTCGGCAGCTGGAGCTGGAAAACCCCTGCGGAGCCACCACCTGAGGGCATCTCCTCCAGCCCCCATCCTGAGCCAGCATCCCGTGGGATCCCACGGCTCCTCCCGCAACCGCACACGGAGTCTTCCCATGACTGCTGAGGGTGTTCAAGAGGTTCAGGTGGGATTTTAGGGAAAATTTCTTCATGGAAAGGGTTGTCCAGCCCTGGAAAGGGCTGTCCAGGGGAGGTTTGGAGTCTCCAACCCAGCAGGGATTTTAAATCCATGTGGAGGTGGCACTTGGGCCCAGGGGCAGTGGTGGCCTTGGCAGTGCTGGGACCCCATGGGCTCAGAGGGATTTTCCAGCCTCTGGGATTCTGTGATTCCATCACAGTCCCAAAACATGGGAGAACTCACATTTTAACCCGCTTTCCCAAGGAGCAATCCAAAGGAGGAATAATAATAATAATAATANATAATAATTATTATTCTATATAATATAAATATATATAATAATTATTATTACTATTATATTACTATTATTATAATACTATAAAATATTACTACAATAATATTATTATTACTATTATATAATAATTATTCTATATAATATAAATATATATAATTATTATTACTATTATAATATATTACTATTACTATAATACTATATTACTATGATACTAAAATATATCACTATTATTATAATAATAATATTGTTAATATTAATATTAATATTAGAGTTATTATTGTTGTTATTGTTATTGGTGTTATTATTATTATTATTATTATTATTATTATTATTATTATTATTATTACTATTACTATTATTCACTGCTAATTTAATTTCCCAATATTTGGTTAATAATAAGAGGTGGACTGAGGTAAAAGCAGGGACTCGGCGAGAACATTGAGACCTAAAAGACCGTTTGGAATAACGACCCTAAAGATAATGAGCAATTTAGAGCTCAGGCTAATTACTTCTTGAAATGTGGCTGCTCCCTCCCACGCTGACCTGAGGAACCACATAAAATGCAAATGAGCCGAGTTAAAATCCTGATTAAAAACATCGCTGCAGGACATGACCCCGAGCCCTCTGGAGATGGATTTGATGCCACAGCAGCTTTAAACCATCCCTAAAATCGTAAAACCGCGCTGGAAAAGGAAATTACCGAGGCCGTAAGGGGAAAAAAAAGTCTATTTAAATAAAGTTTTTGTCATCTGATCCCTGATCCCAGCGGCACCGAATCCATAAAGGAAAGAATGAAGCGGCCTCATAGGAGAGGTTTTGTTTTTAAGGAGAACTCCAGGCTTTTACAAGGAAAAATCCACACCCGAAACAATAAAGGAAGTTGTGAACGACGCAAAGTTTGTCACTGATAACCCTCAAATGCAAAATTCACTTCCTGGGTGTTGATATAAATACGATAAAATTCGGGGGAAGGCTGAAAGAATTGTGCCGCAAAAAAAAAAACGAGTGAGAGGCAGAATAAACCGGAATTTTACAATGAAATCCATAAAATTAAGAAAGGGATAGTGCAGAACACAAAGCTGGATAAAAAGAGGAATAACGATGTCTGAATCCAACACACGGACACTACTCGTAAATAAAATCAAATCCCTTTTGTAGGAGCACCAGAATTCCAACTTTTTATCGTATTGATCCCAGTATTTTTAGAAGAAGCACCAGGAAGGACAACTTTAAACGCAGAAGTTGGAGATGCGAGCAGAAATATAGGAAGAAATAACAAATACTGGTCCATTTTTGGGCCACACGACACCGACAAACCCCCGGGGGGGACACACGGAGCCAATCCCAGACACAGAACCTTCTGCCTTCCAAGCCCTGCCGGGTTTTTGGAGCAATGTCATTTTATTTCCAGCTGCTTTGGGAATTCTTTCCACTGGAGAAGCAGGGAAAAGTGTGTTTTAATATTTGGTATCCATTCTAAACTCTCTAACGGCCCAAATGAGGAGCGCTCGTTGCCCTGGAGGGCGTCTCGAAGTTTTAGAGGTTTTATTCCGACAACAGAACGTAAACTGATGGTAAAAATTAAGGTGAAAAGATGGATCTGAGATGAAATTCCAAATCTCCGGGAGCGCACTGTGGATTCTCCCGCTCCTCCTCCCCGCCAGTCCCAAATTCCTACAAAAATTACTTGTTAATACGACGGGTTCGGGGTGACCAAATCATCCCCCGCCACTTGGCCGTTATTAACGAGGCAAAAAACGCTGCCAAAGAACGACGCTCGTTAATCTCCCGCCTTAACGAGCCTCGTTCCAGCGAAATGCCTTCGTATCCTAAAGTTCCAGCCAGGAATTCAGCTGGTTAAAAGGAGCAGGTCGGTAACTCACCATCCACTCGGGCAGCTGGAAGGCGCCGGCGCCGCCGTCCCACATCTCTGCCGGAGAATCCGTCCAGGCTCACGTCTGGGAATGCTGCAGGATGCACAGGGATGCACAGGGATGCACCAGTGTGAATCCCTCCACGCTCACGTCTGGGAATGCCGTGGGATGCACAGGGATGCACAGGGATGCACCAGTGTGAATCCCTCCACGCTCACGTCTGGGAATGCCGCGGGATGCACAGGGATGCACCAGCCCAGCCCCACAGCTCGAGAGTCCCTCCAGGCTCACATCTGGGAACGCTGTGGGATGCACAGGGATGCACCAGTGCGAATCCTGCAGCTCGAGAATCCCTCCAGGCTCACATCTGGGAATGCCGTGGGATGCACCAGCCAAGCCCTACAGCTCGAGAATCCCTCCATGCTCACATCTGGGAATGCCGTGGGATGCACAGGGATGCACCAGCCCAGCCCCACAGCTCGAGAATCCCTCCAGGCTCACATCTGGGAATGCTGTGGGATACACCAGCCCAGCCCCACAGCTCACGGGCCCTTTCAGGAACGGCTCTCCCAGCGGAGGTGTCCATCAGGATCCGGCCTCGCGCTCAGGGCAGCGATGGGTTCCTCATTCCTGCTCCAAATCCCAAACCACGGCAGGGCTCAGATCCAGCCCGTTCTTACAGCCCTGATTTCCCACCGAGCTCAACTCTGCTCAGTGTTTGAGTCAGGAACAACCTGTGTCCATCCATCACCTGCTGATGATCCCAGCCCCGCGTCGCCAAAATTCTGATATCCCCACGGATCCGGCAGCGATGTCCCGCCTGGATTTAGACCTGGAGGTGTCCAGCAGCGAGGATTTCACTCAGCACCCTCAAAGTTCCTGCAACCTCAACCCAGAGAGCGCAGGGACACCTCAAACCCTGACCGAAGCTCAGCTCCAACTCGATCCAGTCCGGAACGAGCTCCACATTCCAAGGTGGATGCTTTTAAAGGATCGGCGCTCAGCGCAATCCCGGGAAGAGCGGGGATGGAGCCGCTGGAAGGGCTGCAGCTCCCTCTGCCGAGCACAGAAAGGAACACTCGCCAAGGGATCTCCCGCCCCTGCAGCGGCACAATTCCACATCCAGACTGGGATCCGAACCCAATCCTGCCCCTTGGCGGGATGAAGGCTTGAGCTGAGGTTTCAGCTTGGCTGAAACTCACTGCTCCACTCAAAATTCCACATTTCCATGAGCTTTCTGAGCCCTCTTTGGAATGTCACCAGCGCCGGGGTGAAGGCGGGGCTGGGAGCATCCCCCTTCTCCCTCGGAATTGGGAGTTTGTTATATTCGGGGTGTTGTTTTCCCACTGTTGGCAAATTCCCCCCTCCAGACTGAAAGAAGCTTCCGGTCACTGCTGCCTTGAGCCCGTCCCATTCCCACCTCCGAGAACATCAAGTTTAATTTGTGCCAGGAAAAAGCAGAAGTGTGGGATTTGCGCAGCACGGATTATCCCGGAGAGCCAAAGGGCTGTCCTGCGCACTGGGCATTCCTTCCTCCACGGAAAACATGGAATCACTGAGCTTGGAAAAGCCCTCGGAGCCCATGGAGTCCAGCCCAGCGCTGCCAAGGCCACCACTGCCCGTGTCCCCAAGTGCCACATCTACAGGGCCATTAAACCCCTCCAGGGATGGGGACTCCACCCCCGCCCAGGGCTGGACAACCCTTTCCAGGAAGGAATTTTCCCCATATCCAACCTGAGCCTTCCCTGGAACAATCTGAGGCTGTTTCCTTTACCTCCTCCCCGGTCAGCACACAGGGACAGGGAATGGGACCTGTGGTCACCTCATCACACACGGCCTCTGCTGCTCCTCCCCTGCTCCACTGTGGGGTCTCTCCCATGGGGTCAGTCCTCCAGGAACTTCTCCAACGTCCTTCCCATGGGCTGCAGTTCTTCAGGAATGGCTCCAGCACGAGCCTCTTTCCATGGGGTCAGTCCTTCAGGAACTGCTCCAGTGTGGATCCCTCTTTCCATGGGGTCAGTCCTTCAGGAACTGCTCCAGCCTGGATCCCTTTTTCCATGGAGTCACTTCTTCAGGAACAGATTTGCTCCAGCCTAGGTCCCTTTTTTCTCAGCTGCTCCAGCCTGGATCCCTTTTCCACAGGGTCAGTCCTTCAGGAACTGCTCCAGCCTGGGCTCCCTGTGGGGTCACAAATCCCACCAGGAATCTGCTCCAGCGTGGGCTCCTCTCTCCACGGATCCACAGCTCCTGCCAGGACCCCGCTCCAGCAGGGATTCCCATGGGATCACAGCCTCCCTCAGGCATTCCCTGCTCCGGTGTGGGCTCCTCCAGCGGCTGCAGGTGGATCTCTGCTCCTCCACAAACCTCCCTGGGCTCCAGGGCTCAGCTGCCTCTCCACGGGCTGGGAATCTGGGCATCTCAGCTCCAGCACCTGGAGCAGCTCCTGCCCCTCCTCCATCACTGGGGAGCTGTTCCTCTCACGTCTTCTCATCCTCTCTCCACTGCTGTTGTCCCGCCTCCCGTGTTTCGTTTTCCCTTCCGCCATGTTTCATCCCAGCGGTGCTCCCACCACCCCTGATGGATCCAGCTCCGGCCAGCGGTGGGTCCAACACAGAGCTTCTGGCAGCTTCTCACAGAAGCCACCGCTGTCCCCTCTACCCGTCCCCAGCGCTGTGTCCAGTGCCGGGCGTTCCCAGGACAGGAGAGGAACCCCCCGGAGCGAGCCCAGGGCAGGACCGCGGTGATGGTCACGGGAGGGGAGCATCCCTTGGAGAGGCCAAGAGCTGGGAACGCTCAGCCTGGAGCAAGGACATCTCGGCGCAAGAGGACCTGGACACCGCCAACAGCCGAGGGGAGGGGAGGACAAGGTCAGGATCTCCTCAGTGGTGACCCCCGAGTGGGAAAGAGCCACCAGGGACAAACAGGAACACAAGAAATCCCACTGCACCACAAAAAATTCCCTGTTTTCCTGGGAGGCTGACGCTGCTCTGGCGCAGGGACACCGTGGAGGCTCCATCCTCGGAGAAATCCAACACCTGGCGGGATCTGGTCCTGGCCAACCTGCCCCAGGTGGCCCTGATGGACTTGACCCCCTGAGACCTTCCCGGGAAGTTCGATCCAACAAAACATTCCAATATATTAAACCCTGAGCTGTTTCCATCTCCCACTGCAAACCTTTCAAGTTTGGGATAATCTCTCGGATCAGGAATTTCAGCACAAGCGGTGTGTTCCCATCGCTTCCCATCTGGGCCCTACAACCTTATTTTAGGAAAAAAAACCAAACTAAAAAACCTGGATAATGAGTATCTAAGTTCTTTTTAAGTTTTAGAGGTGCGGCTTTAGGTCAGAATGAGGAAATCAGGATTTTCCTCCTTCCCTACCACGATCTCTCCACGTCAGAGGTGAAAACACCGGAACAAAACCTCCCCGATGCTCCCCAACCTGTGGGTGGCGGTTTCCAACATCCCTGACTCAAACCAAGGCTTATTATTAAAAAATTAGGGAAATACCAGCAGCGATCGGCTCGGAAAGCTGCTCCAGGTCCCGGCTCCAGGAAAAGGGATAACAATTAGGAAAAGCTCTTAAACCCTACTTTGATTAATAAATCACTTAGGGATGAGTTTCAGAGCCAAGAACAGTTCAAACCTCAGTAAATATCACATTTCCATAACCAAAGCCCCGACCGGAGAGCAAGAATTGGGAATTACTGTCCGAATACTCAAAAATCCAGGGATTGCCATTCCTGCCGAACAGCTGGGCACGATTCCGTGACAGAAGGATGGGATCAAAGCCGGGCTGTCGGAAGAACGAGGGAATGGGATGAATTCCAGCCGAGAGGCTGCGAGAGCCCTGTGCAGGCACGAGGGGGAGCGAGAGCCTGCGGAAAAATCCCGACGTTTTCATCCACGGAGAGGCTTTGAGGAGCATCCAGCTCCACGATCGGGCGTTTGTAGGGACTTCTTCCAACTGCAAATGGGGGATTAAAGCGGATTGGGAAGGGATTCAGAGCTTTTCCCGGGATGGAAGGGGAGCTGTCCCCGTGCGGTGTCCTGGTGTTCCTGCCAGCACAAACCTGCTGTCCCCAAAAGGGCTTCAGGAACAGCTCACCCCATCTCCAGCTCTTCCCTTCCCTTGAAATTCCAGCAAATCCGATACTGGTGAGGCCCCATCTCAACCCTGGGGGCAGTTTTGGGGCCCTCACAAGACCTGGAGGGGCTGGAGCACCAGGAGAAGGGTCTGGAGAACTTTGGAGAGAGCCATGGAATCGTGTCATTGGGACAAGAATCAGAGATGGAAGTTCGGGAGAGAGCTGGGAGTTTTCTCCAGGCTTTGGTGTGTGGTGGGAAGAGGAAGAGAAGAAACAAAAAATGAAATCCAGTTATAAATCAAGACTTTTGGGTTAAGTGTCCCTGGATAAGGAGGAGGAGCTGAGCCGGAGACTGGGGCCAGAAATGGTGAATTCCTGGAAAAAAATAATGGACGCACAGAGCTCACCAAGCGTAGCTGAGCAGCCTGGCCTGGTGGGAGGTGGAACTTCTGGTGGGAGGCGGAAATTTCTGGTGGGAGGTGGAAATTTCTGGTGGGAGGTGGAAATCTCCGGTGGAAGGTGGAAATTTCTGGTGGAAGGTGGAATTTCTGGTGGAAGGCGGAATTTCTGGTGGAAGGCGGAAATTTCTGGTGGGAGGCGGGAATTTCTGGTGGAAGGTGGAATTTCTGGTGGAAGGTGGAATTTCCGGTGGAAAGTGGAATTTCTGGTGGAAGACGGAATTTCTGGCGGAAGGTGGAATTTCTGGTGGAAGCCCACGGAATCCTGGAATGGTTTGGGGGGGAAGGGACCTTAAAGTCCATCCAGTGCCACCCCCTGCCATGGCAAGGCCAGGTTAGATGGGGTTTGGAAGCTGGAAGGTGTCACCAGGAGCTGGAATGGGATGGCCTTTAAGGTCCCTTCCCACCCAAACCATTCCATGACTCCACAGTTCTAATCCCGGAGAACCTCTCTAAAACCCAAGTTTTCCAACCCAAAAGCTGACGGGAAAACCCCGCCCTGCTCCAACACCGACCCGGAACCGGGTGTTTGGGATGGAAAAGCTTCCCGGAGTCCCTTCCCACGGAGCTATCATGGACAGCTCTCATGAATTCCCGTTTCCAGGTGTCACTGCTGGAAATCAAAACCTCTCCCTGAGCAGCTCGGTGACACAAGGGGACTGTCCCCACAGCCAGATGGCTTCCAGCATTCCCGAGCAATCCCACCGCCCGGCCATCCCGGGGCTGGCAGCAGGGGAGGAAAAATGAAGTTAAGGAGCAGAGCTTTAATCGGCGGAGCTTGGTGTAATGAGAGCCCCTGGAAGAGGGAATGACAGCCCCGGGATCCCGGAGCTGCCTCTTTCCCATGGGAATGAAGTTATGGGGTCCCAAAGGGGAAAGAAAAATCCTTCAAATTCGAGATTAAGGACTGGGGACACGAATCCAGCTTTTCCCCCGGGTTTGTCACCAATCAGGAAACAACCGGACCAGAGAAGATCCAAGAGAAGGATCAGAACAGCTGGAATACGGAGAAGAAACTCATTCCCCCATTAATATTGCTCATAAATTTGCATAAAGCCGGGTCTTGTTAAGCCAGGTTTAATTCCAGCGCGTGGCGGATGAAAACAAACCCACCCCAAATTCCAAGGGTTTATCCCGCTGCCCTCGTTCAGCCCCTGCGGACCCAGGGAGTTCTCAGAGCGCTTTTTCCAGGCAAATCCTGGAAGAACTCCTCACAAATTTTACTCCACCGGATGCTCAGCCCTCACCCCAGCTCCAGAGGCTTCCCCAACCCTTAAAGGAGTTCCCGAATCCTGGAGATTTCCATGGATGTTCCCAGCTGAGGGACGTGAGGTCTTTGCTGTCCCAGGGCCAAAGCTCTGAATTGGGACAATCCCAACCCTTTTTATCCTCGTGAGTGACTCCATCATCCCAAATTATCTTGGGTCTTAAACCCCAAATTTCAAAAGTTTCACCCCCCTGGCGTGGAGTCCACGATCCCAGGTTGCTCCAAGCTGGCCTTGGACGCTGCCAGGGATCCAGGGGCAGCCACAGCTTCTCTGGGAATCCTATTCCAGCTCCTCCGCACCCTCCCAGCCAGGAATTCCTTCCCGAATCCCATCCATCCCTGCCCTCTGGCAGTAGGAGCCGTTCCCTGTGTCCTGTCCCTCCAGGCCGCTGTAATCAGGACTGCTCCGAAATTTATCCACCGTTTTAAAGTTTATTCTTGTATTTTAAACAAATTTAAAGCAGGATTGGATCCTTCCCGTTGTTGGTGACTTAAACAAATCCCTGTTTTTAAGACCCCAATCACTCGGTGCTTGCAGAAATTACAAATAATCTAAATTATCTCAAATAATCCAAATTCTCTCAAATAATCCAAATTATCTCACCCTTCCTGTGCTGCAGCAAAGCTCAAACCCAACCCAGGCTGTCGTTTTTGCCATTTAGGACAAAACATTCCAGCACGCGAATCAGCCCCAGGAGTCCCCAGTGGAATTTTACAGATCCTCGTGGCTTTAACCCTGAAAAAGTGAATTATCTGAATTTTCGGATTTACCCTCGTCTTTTTCAAACAGCTGGATTGCTCTGGAAGACAAATCTGCCCCAGGTTTTGACCAAATTTAGAGCGATTTTCCCATTTTAATCAGAAAATCCCAGGCTGGTTTGGGTGGGAAGGGACCAAAGCTCATCCCAATCCACCCCTGCCACGGGCAGGGAATTTCCCCTATCCCAGGGTGCTCCAATCCCATTCCAGCCTGGCCTTGGGCACTTCCAGGGATGGAAAACCCACGACCTCTCTTCTTTTTAAGACACCTGGATTGCTCTGGGAAACAAACCCCACAGCACATTTCCATAAATTTATAGGGATTTATAGGGATTTTCCGTCCCGCTTCCGTTCCGTTCCCTTATTCCCCGGATACAAAGTCTGGGATACAACCACAGCCGGGATTTATCCCCACTCCACCCTCCTCTCCCACCAAGCCAGGAAAACACGGAGCAACCCACGCTGAGCCACTCGTTTCAACCAAACCCAGCCAGGGACGAACTGAAAACGGAGGAATTTATCCCCGGAATTATCCGGGAGCCGTCCCGGTGGAGCTGGGACCCTCCGGGAGCTCGGGAGGACTCTGGAATGAGGGCTCTGGGAAGCTCAAGCGGGATTAAGAAACGCAGCCTGATGAGCCCAAAAGGAATGAGCGGAGCAGGTGAACCAATTAAGCTTTTTCCACGTGTATTAAAAGATCAAGGAGAGCATTAAAATCCATGTGAGAGCCTCCAAATGAGACTAACGAGGGATTACTAACGACCCCTCCCTCTGGAAGCTGAACTCTCCGACAGTTTCAAAGGCAAAGCTCCGTTATTCCCTCCGCGGGCTCAGCATTCCCTCCCACGGCCGGGAACGGGATCCATGGAGGCAACAGGAGCGTGAAGCACCTGGGGTTTGCTGTCTGTGGATGGAGAATTCCAAGAGAGGCACCGAATCCAAGGAAAAATCATCCTTGGTTGATGTTTGGAGAAGGATAAATTGATTTTTTTATATTTATGGATTTTTCACAGCCTCATGGAATGGTTCGGGATGGAACGGAGGTTGAAGATCATCCCGTATAATAAATTAAAATGAAATAAAATAAAACATAATGAAATGAAATGAAATGAAATAAAATGGAATAAAATGAAACGAAATTTTAAAAAATGAAACGAAACAAAATAAAATGAAATTAAATGAAATTTTAATAAATGAAATGAAATAAAATAAAATAAAATAAAATAAAATAAATAAAAATAATAAATGA
>VZTD01002847.1:265686-279229 GCA_013397725.1 Rhagologus leucostigma | reverse complement strand
CGTGCTGGGCTTACTTGATGGGGAAGGTCTCATCCTTCCTGCGCTGCCTCTCCCGGGGGGGAACGACCTCCCAGCCGAAAGTCAGGCTCCAGTCGAAGTTGCCCCGGCTGTGCTGCTTCCCGTTCTGGACGGGCTTGGAGAACTCGAAGGTGTTGAGGTCGATGGTGGCGATGTCGGGGCTCACAACGGCCGTGGGCTCCTCGGCGATGCGGGACAGGAGCGGCTCCAGCCACCCGTGGAAACACTCGCCTGGGACACGGGGCAGGGTTGGAGCGGGGCCAGCGGGACCAGCCCCACTCGCAGCGCCCGGGGGCACATACAGGAGTCGCAGGGTGGACACTCACAGTGGGCATCCAGGAAGGTCAGCACCTCCCCACTGGCCACGCTGGCCCCCAGCAGCCGCGCCGTGATGAGCCCCTTGCGCTCCCGCTGCCGCACCACGCGCACGATCTGCAGCTGCTCCACGTAGCGATCCAGCTCCTCCTTCAGGTACTCTGCGGGCGGGAAGAGCGTCCGGATCCACCCGAGAGGCAGGTGCCGGTCCCTGCATCCCACCAGCCCATCCCGCTGCCCCCGCCCCGTCCCGTCCCATCCCATCCGCTGCTGCTCACATCCTGCAGCTGGGTTCGGGTTCAGGGACACCTGAACCTTTGCCCCAAACCCAAGTGTATTTTTGGCTAAAGAAAATGAGTTTTATAAGGGAATCGCCCCCTCCCGTCCAATCCCTCTCTGGAGAGGGACTGGGAGAATGACAGGGTGAGGTGGTCACATCCCTGCGCTTGAAGCGTCGCCATCACCAAGCTGTTACTGAGGGAAGGAACAGCGGACAAGGGGTCACCAGAGGAACCCGGGATTTCCTGGCAGGTGCCAAGCCAGGAGCTGGGAATGGCCAAGTGAGAGCTGGGATCCCGGAAAACCGTCCTGGGAAGAGGACCCGAGTCCAACCCACGTCCAGCCACAGTGGCGGTCAAGCTCCGGGGCAATGAAGCCCCGCGGCACCACGAGGTTGCCGCTCCTCGGGAGCCCGCGGGGGGAAAGGGAGAATTTATCTGGGACAAGGGCGGAGTCCGCTCCTCCTAGCGCCCCGACACTGAACCCCGCGTTAATTAGCTCTGGGTGTTAATTAACGAGGGTTGCAGCTGGCTGGGGGTGGAGGTTTGTGGGGCACCCGGTTTGTCCCCAGGGCTAGGCTAACAGCGGTGCTGGGGAAGGGAAAATCCCAGAGGCGCTCCGGGGTGGATGTGAAACGGGGAGGGGCTGTTGGGAGATCCCGGCATGTCGGGAGCATGAGCCGCTTCTCCGAGCGGCTCAGAGCTGCTGCTTCCCGGCACGGAAAGGGGCTTGGCACCCCCTGCATCCTGCCCGGGCTCCCGCATCCCTCTGATCGCACATCCTGCCATGGATCCTGCCTCCCTCTGGCCCCCGAATCTCCCCACCGCTCTCTCACAGCTCCCTCGGGCTCCCGCATCCCTCTGGCCCCACATCCCACCGCAGCTTGTCCTACCTCCCTCTGGCATCCACATCCCACATGGCTCCTGCATCCCTCAGACCCTGCATCCCTCCAGCCCTGCATCCCACCATGGCTCCCATATCCCTCTGGCCCCTGTGTCTCCGTGGCCCCCACTCACCATCCGTGCTGGCATCATCCACCAGGATGACCTCTCTGAGCAGCCGAGCCGGGGACGAGTGCAGGACGCTGTAGACTGTCCGGAGCAGGGTGGACCAGGCCTCGTTGTGGAACACGATGACCACGCTGGTGGTGGGGAGGGGGGGGCAGCGCTTGAACTTCTGGTCGATGCACCTGAGGGACAGAATAGGGGGAGTGAAGGGGGAGGCACGACTGGAGTGACCCCCCCGATATCCCCCCCAAACCGCACAGCGGGGGAGCAGCTCTGGCCCCTCTGGGCTCATCCCTGCTTTGATTCCTATTGATTTTGGTTGAGTGAGTCCCATTCCCGGCCCCCGTGTCCCCTCTTTGTCACCGCTACACCTGCTAAGCACGGATAATCGCCTGCCGGCGCGGGGGGCTGGATTCCTCCATCCCTTTCAAGGCTTTTTCCATCCCGAATTCCCCCCATGTCTCCTCCATCCCACCCCCACCCCGCGCGGGCAGGGCTGGGGGGGCCCCGCTTTAATCCGGCAGCCCCTGGCCGAGGGCAGGCGGGGAAATCTCTGGAGTTTCCCCATTTCCCTCCCCCCCGCCCCAGCGGGGTCCGAGGCTGTTCCACTCGGCTGAGAAAAGAAAAAGTCTGACCACTGGAGCTGCCGGAATAAAGGAGGGAGAGGAGGGAAAGGCGGGGAGGTGCCGGAGCCGCCAAGCAGGTACAGGGAGACACAAAGAGCCTGTTGCCACTAAACCCACCCCCAAGGGGCAAAAATTAGGGAAAAATAATAAGAAATAAATGCATTTTTTTTTCAGCTCTGTCTTCATTCAATCCCCTGCCAGTGCTGGGAGACATCCTGGCCCCAATCTGCTTTAATTTCCTCTTAAATTTAAGGGAGTAAGAGGCCAAATTTATGGGAGTAAGTGGCCCCGGGGGCTTTGGGCTCGGCTCTCACTCGGGGGGGCGGCTGTCGGGGCCCAGCGCACGCTGCAGGGAGATGCGGTCGCTGGCGAAGGCGTTGAAGCAATGCTTCTCATAGCCGCGCTCCTTCTCCTTCGTCTCCTCGGGCGTCCAGCGATCCTTCTTGAAGGCTTTTCCGTCGGCCCCGGGGCTGGCGGGGTCCTGGGGGGGCCTCTCCATGAGCGGCCGCAGCTCGGCTGGGGTGTAGACGCCGGGCAGGCAGGAGCGGGCGCTGGGCAGCGGCTCCGGGGGCGGCTCCGGGGCCCCGATCTGCAGCCGCGGCATCGAGTCCCGCAGGTCCCGCACGGCGCCCAGCATCATGTCCAGCACCTGGCCCTTGCCCTGCACGATGTTCCTCAGCCACGGCTCCTCGCCCGGGTCCTTGCGCCCCACGTCCCTCTGCAGGATGAAGAGGAACAGGACGAAGACGGCGCCCGCCAAGGCCACCTTCAAAGGGCTGTAGCGGCGGCGGAACAGCCTCATTTTGGGGTTTTGTGGGGGTTTTGGAGGGTTCTCCGGGCTGGGATGAGGGATTCAGGGATGTGGGGGCTCGGGGAGCATCACGATGTCCTGCTCTGCTCCAGGGACCTGGGGGAAGGAGAAACACCTGCAGTTAATTCCCGGGCTGGATGTGCCTCAGGTGCTTCCCCTTGGTGTCAAAATAGAATATATTGTACTTAAAACAGATTCTGTCGTACTTAAATCAGAATATGTAAATATAATCAAGGCATGGAATAGTTTGGGTTGGAAAGGACCTTAAAAATCATCCAGTCCAACCCCCTGCCACGGGCAGGGAACCTCCCACTAGACCGGGTTAATAACAAATAATAATAAATGAATACAATAGCAGTATAATATATTAACATATAGACATAGCAATGCAATATTAGTAACATATTAGCACATTAATGATGCAATACAATATTAGTAATATATCAATATAGTAATATGATATTAGCAATATATTACTATAAAGTTGGCCACAAGCGACACCTGTAAAATTCATTCTCCCCTCGAGCCCTTCCAGCCCCTAAACCCATCCCAGAATTAAAACACCAGGAAAAGTGCGGGTTAGTAATGCCGGAGGATGTGCAGGACCCGACCACCACACACGGGACCCCCCCCAAAAGTTTCTCCCGGGACTGACCCGGAGGCTGCAGCCTCCCCCCGCCACCGCCCCTCGCACGCTGAAGTTAAAATAGAGCCAAAAATTTGCCAGAATATTTTTGGCCGCTGGGAAAAGGCCACTTTCCTGCCTGCGAAGGAAAATTCGAGCAGACCCTGCGATGCTCCGGGTTCGGCTAGACTGGAGCAGCAGGTTCGGTGTCCGGTGCCGTGCCCGGTGCTGCGGCCACCGGGAGCTCGGCACCAGCTCCCAAATTTCCCCCGGGATCCGTGGAAGGCTCTGAGCTTCCCACCACCCCCAAACTTCCCTCGGCTCCTCTTTGTGAGCCGCGGCCGCCGGAGCATGGACGAGCCCGGCGGGATCCATTCACCGCCATCTCCTCCTCCTCCACTTTGGGGTCGCCCCCCTTCCCTCTCTTCCTTTTTTCCCTTTTCTTTTCATTCTCTTGGAAATGGGGCGGAGAAGGGCACCTGCCACAACTTCAAGGGCGAGGAAGTTTGGGTTGGGAAGGAGGAGGTCCCCGGGGTCCCCGCTTTGAGCGCCGCGGGATCAAAGCCGGACCACGCTTCACTGCCAAGGGCGCTCGGCCCCGTCCAGCGGCTCCGCGGAAAAGCGGAATCAGGGAAAAAACATCAATCCCCTCCTATTTTCTGCCATTTCCTCGGAATCCCTGCCCGTAGCTGGGCGAAGGTGCCCCCACCCGACTCGAGCCCCTGAGCACCGAGGTTTTCATCGCACGGCGCTGCCGTGCGAGAAGGGAGAGGGAAAAGCAACGCATTTTGGGGGAAAAAAAACCCGTTTCCATCAACCCCGCATCTCTCTGAGTTTCCTTCCTGCCACGTTGCTAACGAGGCTCGTCAGGTGTCGGTGCTAATTAACCCCAGAGGGACACTCAGGTGTGCAGGGGGGCGCAGGTCGTGCACAAAAAGAGCAGCCGCTCCCGGGGGGCCCCAACCCCAACCCCTTCCCCAACTCCTTCCCCAAAAGGGCCAAAAAGCCAAATACAAGTAAAAAATCACCCCCAAAAGACTGGGGTGGATTTGGCACAGAGCCCCAGCGGGACCTCCTGGTGCACCTGCGCTCTCCCCTCCCTGCCCCGCGAACTCCCAGCTGGATTCTGCTCCATCCCATCCAGCCCATCCCGAAAATCCCGTGGGCTGGCCCTGCGCCCTGGAAAAACAACACCAAAGTGACCCAGTGGAGCCTGCTGGGGTCAGAAAAGGGGGGAAAGGGGTTTGTTGGGAATTTGAGGAGCATTCCCCGTGGTGTGGGAGGGAGGGATAGTGGGAAGGGGAGGAAATCGAGAGATCCTCATGGAGGGAAAAAAAGGAAAAAATAAAGTGCAAGTGAATGACACCGACACTGCCGCAGGCGAGGCGGCCACGGGCTCCACGTGGCAGCTAGCCACGGTGACATCGGGAGTGGCAGGGACTGGAAAAAGCCAAGAGGGGGAAGTGGAGTGCAGCAGGGGAAATCGGGATTGTTCCCGGTGGGATTCAGTTCCAGCGTGAGGAACTGGATGTGCTGGGGAGTGCGAGGGGCAGGGGCTCGCAGGAAGCAGGATCCTGTCGGGCTCCCCCCGTCCAGGTGCTGCCCTCATCCCTTGGGATGAGCCCCAGGGGTCCTGGACCCGCTCCCGGTGCTGTGGGATGGGAGCCCCGGGAGATGGGGGGTGTGTGAGGGTCTCTGCCCCGCCGGGGGTTCTGGGGTGCCCCGTGGGGCTGACGGGGGCCGGGTCCTCCCACTGCCCTGCCCGGAACTGCCACAGCCCCTGGAGCCGCTGGGCTGCTCCGGGGGGCTCCATCCGGACCCCTCCGCCCCGGGGGGGCTCCATCCCAGGACCACCTGAACCCCCTTCCACGGAGGGGCCCCTGCACCGGGACCCCCGAGCACCCAACCCCCAGGAGGGGCCCTCACCAGGACCACCCTGCTCCCCCTTGCCCCGGGGCGGGGGCTCCTCCCCGGGAACCTCCTGTCTCCCTTGTGGAGGGGGGGTCCACACCAGAACCTCCAGACCCCCTCACCGTGGTGGGGGGCTCCCCACCGGGACCACGGGGGTCCCCGGACTCTTTCCCCCGGGGCAAAGACTTTACACCGGGACCCCCAGGCCCCCTTACCGCAGGGGGGGCGCCGCACCGGGACCACCGGCCCCCCTTTCCCTGGGGCGAGGGCTGCGCACCGGCACCTCGAGACTCCCTTCCCCCGGCAAGGGCTCGGCACTGGGACCCGCAGACCCCCTTACAGCTGAGGGGGACTCCTTACAGCAGCGGGACCCCTCCCCTCCCTTCCCCTCTCACCGGCTCCACGGCGGCTGCGGGGCCGCAGGTGCGTCCGGGCGGGGCGGGGCCACCTGCGCTACCTGTTCCCCGCCCCCCGGGACAGGTGCAGGGGCCGGGGCCGCCGCGGTCCTAAAGCCGCCTGTCCCGGGAGAAACGCCGGGTCCTAAAGCCGCCCGTCCCGGAAGAAACGCGGGATCCTGGTGCCAGCCGCCGGCCCCGCTCCTGAAATGGGGGTACCGTGCTGGGGACCAGTAAGGGCCTGGCACTGGGGATACTGGGAACCTCAGGGACCTATAGACGTCACAGGCTGTGAGCCCAGGTGTGCTGGAACCAGTAAGGGACTGGCACTGGGGACACTGGGAGCCGCATGGGTAGGACCCCACGTGTGCTGGGGACCAGTAAGGGACTGGCGCTGGGCGTGCTGGGAGAAGCAAGGTGGCCACGGGAAGACCCCCGGAGGGACGGGCCCGGGTGGGCTCCATCACCCAGCCGGGGATTTTCCTTTGGCTCCGGCGCTGCGTGGAGGATTTGGGAGATTTGAACTGGATCAGAGCGAGGATTAATCGGGATTATTGGGATATTATCTGGAATATTAACTGGCTTACAGGGGATGAGGTCTCCGGGACCCAAACACCCCTCAGCCCCAAATTAAAGAGCTAATGAGCTGGAATGGTGTGTGAGGGGAAACTGAGGCACCGACTGGAGCCAACCCTCGGCCCCCACGAGCCCCTCGGGGCCTCCATCACCCTCCGAGCCGGGGCTTTTCCGAGTTCACTTCGGAGCCGTCGCTCTCGCCCATTTCGTTTCCTGCTTCGGAGGTTTCGCTCTTCGCTCAAAACCCGAAGGGGAAATTCCCTCCCCCAAATTTGCTGCTGCTCGACTTTCGGGCGGCTGCCACTCTCAGCTCGATGTCACCGCGGCCACCGGGCAGGGCCAGGACGGTCCCCACCACGGTAAGTCGCTTTTGGGGGCAACAGAAGGGTTTTGGGGTCCACGCCGGGCTGGGCCGTGAGGATAGGATTTTGGGTGCCCTGGACCCGCCCCGTTTCCCCCCGCCGGGTTCCGCCCCTCGGAGCCACTCCGCCAACCCCGAAAACGGGAGTTTTGTGCTCCCAAATCGCTGCTTTTAATCGCAGTTTGGGAGAGGCTTTTTCGGGACATGAAAAATCTCCCGCTGCAGCTTCGTCCTGGTGGCACCGGTCTGGGGGAAATGAGGAGGAGCTGAGTCACGAAAAGCCCCAGCAGGGACGGAGTGAAATCCATAACAAAATCTTTCCAGGCTTGGTAGGGAGTGACGGCTCCGGGTCACACTCCAATTAATAATTAATTGGCGTCTTTCTATACAACTCTCAGACAGAATAAAACTTGAATTCGAGGTGGAGTTGGCTGCCTTGGGGGGGTGAAAAAAATGTTTACTTTTAAGGTTTTAAGGAGTAGAGGAACCCAAAGAGCCAAAACTGGGCCAAAGTTACCCCTCGGTGTGGGGTGAGCACCGAAATTCCCTGCGCTGGGAGCAAACCTTACCACTGCCTCTGAGGTTTTCCTTGCTCCAGGTGCATTTCCTTCGGGATTTCTGCCCTTCATCCCTCCCGGGGAATCCACAGCGCCGGAGGCGGCTCCATCCAATCCTCCAGCCAAACCCCTAATTTGAGCCAGAGCTTAAATTTAACGCCGAGCTGAAACTTGCAGCGCTGAGCGGCAGCAAACCTGGAGGAGCTGACAGGAAGCCAGGCTGATTTGCATATTTATGCTAATTAAGATCGCACGAACCTTTCAGATCCCCTTTGCAGATGGTTTGCGGATTTGTGCCCAGCTTTGGGTTTATTTATTATCTTTTCGCCCAGTAATAATTGGTGCAAGGTGGGGAAACTGGGAAGTTTAATCCATAATACAGCTGTTAAAGTGGGAATGAATGTGTGGAACACGATTTTCCTCCATAATGACAATATTTGGTTAATTGATACTGGGTAAGCCTGAGCTGGGTGGTGCTTCCCGGGGTATTTTTGGGAGGAGAAGGGGCTGAGCAGCTCAAAAAAAGGGAATTGTGTCCCCACCCTTGGACACCGTTTCTTGGATGGGTTTGTAGTTGCGAGTTTTTTGCTCTCATGCCCAAAAAATTCGATGCTTTGGTACTGAATTGGAAAAGCAACTTTTTCCAGGTAGATTTTTTTTACTAAATGGGATTTTTGGGTTGTTTGGAGCTTGTGGAAGCTGTGGGGGAGAGATGGAAAAGCCCAGCTTGGCTCCTTAGGAAGAACCACTTCCCTTTTCCTTTTTTTCTGTGTAAATTATGAGAGAACCAGGAATGCTCCTTTCTGTGCAATCCCACACACCCGCAGCACCCGGGACCTCAAGGTACCTGCAGCACCTGGTCCTCGGGATGGCGCCGGCAGCTCCTCACTGCCTTTGGATAGCACCAGTGGATGATTATTATTATGATCATTAATTATTATTACCATTGACAGGTGGTCGTTCCCTCTCCTCTCCCCTGCCCAGGCGTGACGGAGATGGAGGAGCTGTTCCTGCAGCTCTGGGCAGAGGTGGCCAGGCTGCAGGAGCTGTGCTCGCAGCAGGGGAGGCTCCTCCAGAGGCTGAGGGCCAGGAAGGGACCGGTCCTGGGTGAGTGGGGCCTGCGGGGGTCCCCAGAATGCACATTTGGGCGGGCAGGGTCATTCCCACCCCTGTCCTGGCAGGGTCATTCCCACCCCCGTCCCGGTGCCTGCAGGAAGCTCCTGCGGGAAGCCGGGTGAGGTGAAGGGGCTTTGAGCAGGAACGTGCCCTGAGCCCATCGTGGCTTTTGGGTGTCGCTGCTCAGGGACACTCCTGGTCCTGGAACCATCACGGCGAGAGGGTGGGAGCCGGGGGTGGGGGAGGATCCACAGCCCAGAAAACACCCAGAAACCCCCCTGGTTTTCCAAGGATTCCCTGTACTCTCCCGTCCCCAGCAAACACTCACATCGCTCCCACGGGGTCTGGCACCATTTTCCCAACCCTGAAATGGGAATTTTGTGGCCAGGAGGGATCGGTTTGGACAAAGCTGTGCTGGGAAACTGCAGCCTCCCTGCCCTGGGGCTCCCTCCCTTCCACCTGTGTCCTTCCAGGACCTAAACCAAAGCCTTTCCTGGGATGAACCTGGAGTCTGGGGCACAGGGATGTCCTGGTCTCCTGAGAGAGCTGATGCCCTCCCTGCTTGTCCTCAGTGTCCTTTCTCTGCTGGCCCAGGCTCCAGAGGGAACAGGGGAGCTCTGCCAGCCCGGGGGTTCCCCAAGCCCAGCAGGAAAACAGGACAATGGAAAGGGCAAACAAAGCCTTCAGATTCCCAGGAATGACCCCTCTGCCTCGTTCTCTCCCGAAGACATCCCGGTGTCGCTGCCCATCCAGTGCACGGAGGATGCATTGATGGGGGAAGGGCAAAGGTCACTCGAGAGCCACCAGAAGCACCCAGGGGCCCCCACATCCTCTGCACCCAACCTGGAGGGCTCCGCTCACCCCATGGAACAGCCCCGGGCCGCCAGCAGGTTCCCCCCGAGCCCTGGGAACGGCGTCGGAACTGGAGGCGCCGCAGCTTTCGGCAGCACCGAGAGGGAGAAGGGGGATGTGCCCACCTGGATGAGAACCTGGATCCTCCCAGGCCCTCGGGAAGGAGGGAGAGCTCCCTGCAGCCCACGGGGGTTGGAGACACTAAATCCCGGGGCTGGGGGCTCCTTCCCAAATCTTCTGGACCTCTACGAAGCCCCAGAAGTGCCTGAGAGGGAAGATGCTCCCAGGGATGGGGTTCTCCCCATGGAGGCTCCGGTGGAGATCCGAGGGCCTGTGAAGGTAATTCGGGAGGCTGGCGAGAAGTTTGGTCCATGCCGGAGTTATGGCATCAGGGACTCTTCATCCTCCTCCCCATCAGCCCCGGACCCACGGGAAGTGTGGCAGAGTGGGGTTATTGCCTTGAAAAGTCTCTGGGCACCCAATTTTCTGGTTCCCGGGAGAACTGGGTACAGAAATCCCCTGGGGTCCGGCTGCCCAGCCCAGACATCCCTCCCATGATCCCTGCAGAGGCTTTGAGGATCCCTCAGAGGAGTCAGCTGGGGAAAAGTTCTCTCAACCTCCTTTGATCAGATCTTCCAGTTAAACAGCTCTGAAGTATTTCCTTCATTCTCCCTGATCTCTACACCCCAAAACACATTTCCAAACCATTCCAAATGACTCCTGTCATTCTGAAAGGATTTCTACATCCTTTCTAACCTCCTGAGCTCTGGCCCCTCAGTCCTCCTCACAAACCTTCACCACAATCCTAGGTCCCTGGGATGCCAGATCCATTTTCTTTCATTCCTTTTCCTAAATGAAGCCCTTAACAATTCTTTCATGGCCTCAGGGTTGGGTGTTCCCAGGGATAACTCCCGATTTTGGGCTGTATTTGGGAGGGAGCTTTTTAAGGAGAAGGGGGGAGTGGGGCTGTGTCTGTCTGGGGAGGCCCCAAGGGGCCCTATCAGCACCCAAACGACAATGGCACAGGGACAAGTGACAAATGGGCTCCAGTTTGCTGCTCAAAGCCAATTTTCCTCCTGGTTTGGCTCCTTGGAAGCGCTGGGGAGGCTCAGGAGCCACATGGATGTGGGATCCTCAGGTGGAATTTATGGAGCATGGAGCGAGGGGTGGCTTGAGCTCCCCCAGGCTCCAGCCCAGCCCTGTTTGGGCACAAAAAGGTGGGGTCAGATTTTGGGGGCTGCCCCAGGGCACTCCTGGGAGTCTCTCTGTCCCAAAAACCCTCTTTTTCTTGCAGACGTCCTGGACTCCAGGCTGGGCGCTGGAGGAGGGAACGCTCAGGCCTGGCCCCACCGGCGAGGCCGCTCCGGCCTGTGACCTGTGCCAGGAGATTTTCCCCTCGGATGCAGCGGGACACGCAGAATATCTGAACCACGTTTTGGCTCATCTGGAGTAGGACTTGTCTTCCCAATGGGAAATCCATGAATTTGCACCTTGACCCACGGGACAGACTCTGGATATTCCCGAGCTGGACTTGACGGCCTCGGAGGGCTCTTCCAGCCCTGGGGTTCTGTGGCTGATGAGGATTCTGGGATCCTGCTGCTGGTTTGGACTGGGAGCAGTTGCCACATTCCCCATCCTCCATGTGGAACGCGCTCCCTGATTTGGATCCCCCCGGATGTGTTTTGGGTTATTGGTCTCCGTGGATATCAAAGCCAATCCCATCCTGGGCTCTGGAGGTGTGCAGGGGAGCCGCAGCTCCTGGGAAAAGGGAATTCCTCAAAATTTGCCATGGACTGAGTGGAAAGGAACTTTCCATAAATAGTTAGGGATGTTTGGAAAGGCACACTGGCTTTTTCTGGGAGTTTGGAAGGTCGGGTGGGAGAATCTCAAGATTTTCAGGGTCACTAAGAATTCAGATTATTTTAATTCATTAACAGTAGCTTGAGTGTTTTATAGCACTTCCATCAGTGGTATCCATGTGTTTCCCAAAGGAATTCACTGCAGAAGTGGGGAAATTGAGGCACAAAGCATGGATCAGCTCCAAATCCCTGTTTTCTTTCGGAAAAATCTCATCTCAGGCCTTTCTATTTTGTACGTTTCTCCCAAAGTTGATCCGGCATCTCCTGTTTGAGGAGACTTGTGTTGAAATGGAGAGTCAGGTTCTCCTCTAATTCCAGGGATCGGGAATGACTTGGATCTCCAGCTCCAACATCTTCTCTTTGGCAGCACAGAAAAGTCAGGAGTGAAGTTTCTTCCCCAAAAAGGAGCCGCTTTAATTGATTTACTCCTGACAAACCCCTGCGTGTCCCCAGGGTCCCCGGAGCCACTGTCCAAGACAAAGCCCACAGCTTCTTTCTCTGGATCTGCAATTTTGACCGTGGATTCTCCATCCATGTGGATATTGGAGCAGCTTCCAGCCCTGGGTAGAACCAGGGCCTTTATTTGACTGAAAATGGGTTTTCTCGGGATTTTCTCAAGGTTTTCTCAGGATTTTCTCAAGGTTTTCTCCATATCCCAATGAACTTTCCCACCACCGCCTCCTGCTCCAAGTCTCCTCCGGTGGCTTCTCAGATTAATTGGGATTATTTGATAGGGTTTTTATGCTCTTCTTAGGGGAGAAACCCTTATTTCCCAGGCAAGTCCCTGGAAGCTGCAGATCCCAAAGCCGGAGCAAGGAACCCATCAATTTATTCCCGTGGATTGGCCACAGCCGCCCGGAATGGCCGGAAGGAGGAATCCAGCCGGGCTCTCCTCACCGGGAAATTGAATTCCCGAAGCAGGAGCACAGATGGTTTTCGTCAAGAGTCAAAGCCCCTGGCATGGGGCTGGGGCGGCTCCGCAGTGCCCAAAGTGCCTGGAAAATCCCACTGGGAGCGTTTGGGGTGAGCCACGAGGGAATTTTGGGCTGATCCTCTATCCCTAGTGAGCCGGGAGGGACAATGATGGAAGCTCCACAAACCTGGCCTCTCTCGAGGACATTTTTAGCTGCAGAGGTGATTAATGCCCCCCCAGATGGTCCCCAGGGACACAGAGCTTCCTTTTTGGATCCAGCCCTCTTCAGGGCAGGAACGTGGCTCTGTCTCTGAAATAACTTTAATTGCAGGGTGCTGGTGGGGCCGTGGGTGGGGTGTGGTTGTTGGGGCCAGGTTGGGCTCCAGGTGGGTGGGAGTCGTTTTGGGAAAGGCAGGAGCCGGGCGAGGGCAGATTCCCGTAAGGAGAAGTTGGAAAATCAGGACTGGGTGAAAGCTGTGCCAGGAGAACTCAGGAGTGAGGGTGTCCCACTCCAAGCAGGGAGGGTGTCCCACTCCATAATGCTCCTGGGGAAACCACGGCAGCAAAAACACAGCTGGAAATGGGATTTGGGGTGGAAAATGTTCATTTTTGAGGCTTTCCAGTTCAGGGTCTGGGCTGTGGGAGGAGGAAGGGACTACCCAGGTGCTGGTGCTGTCCTGACACCGAGCTCTGGGTGCTATTCCGTGCCCCAACACCCCCAAATTCCAGCATCCAACTCCTCCTCTGGGGCCACATTTTCAGAGGAGACAAAAGAAATGAGGGTGGGGCAGGGCGGGATTTCATCCCTCTGATGGGAGAGGGAAGAAAAAGGGAAATTTCCTGCCCAGGAACAGCACTTCTCTAAGGGAAAACTCTGACTGCTGTGGCTGTCCCAAATCTCCTGGGAACTGCCATCGGAAATGAGGGAAAGGGGGATCATCTCTCCCCCCATCTGCAGCAGGAGCCCATCTGTGCCACCAGCGAGGATGGGAAGTCATTAATGACTCTGTTAATTAATAACTGACCCTCGATTTTCATCCGTCATTAAGGGAAGGGAAATGTTCCGTGATCCCGTCGCGTTTGGACACCAGCTCAAGGAGGCAGAGACTGGAAAATAGGATAAAAAATGTGCATTTCTGAGCAATTCAGTGACTTCCAAGTGCTGTTTTTGAAAGAGTTTTTAGGTGACAGCTCAACTCCTCCAAATTTCTGAGCCTTTCCTGCTGGGACAAGGGGATTTTTGGGGAGCAAAGGGCCGGGTTTGGCCTCAGCTGGGGGGAAAAGAGGGGTGGGGGATGGTGGAGGAGGCCAGGAGGAGACAT
>VZTD01002847.1:194930-264406 GCA_013397725.1 Rhagologus leucostigma | reverse complement strand
TCAGGGTGGGCGCAGGAGGGAGGGGAAGAGGGGGGAAGGGCACCTGCGTGGTGCCTGGTGGGGGGTCTCCACTGGGCCCCCCCCGGCTCCTCCTCTGCACCTGGATGTGCCTCCCCTCCCTCCTGCCCCCCCGGCGGCCCTTTGGAGAGGGGACAAAGGCCACTGTCCCCGCAGAGCCCCACGCCACCCAGCCAGTGTCACACCGTCACCCAGTCCCTGTCACCCAGTGTCACCCAGTCACCGTCATCCAGCCAGTGTCACCCAGCCAGTGTCGCCCAGCCCCTGTCACCCAGTGTCGCCCAGCCGCAGCCCCGCGGTCCGGGGGCTCAGGTGTTGTGCCCCCAGTCCGTGCCCGTGCCGGGGTGGGGGCAGGAGGCCTCTGGGTTGTTCCCCCCCCTTTCAGCGTCTCCTTGTCCCTGCCCCCCCCCCGCACCCACGGGACCGGCCCCAGGAGCTGCTGTGGGTGACCACGACAGGCGGGGAATTAATTAATGAGAGGTTGGGAATTAATTATTCTGCCCGGAAACTACAGCATGAAAGGAGTTTCTGTCCCCCCAGCACCAGTGGCCGTCGTGTCCTGGTGATGCTCGGCCGTGACCAGCGTGTCCCTCCCTAGCCCCAGTTTGGGGGTCTGGAGACCTGTCCCCTGCCCCATTTCCAGCTGGGTCCGGTCCCAATCCCAGCTCAGATCCCCGCCCAGGAGCCAGAGGAGTCCCTGGGGGTGACAGGGTGCAAGGGACCCCAGGGGTGGTGGCTTTGTCCAGCAGGATGGGGATGGAGGAGGTGAGGGGGCGTCTCCCTGCTCAGACACCCCAGCAGCCCCCAGGTACCCCCTGTTGCCCTCATCCCATGAGAACAGTGGGTCAGTTATTAATGAATTATTAATTACGCCTCGGGCGAGGTGAGTGACATCAATCCTCCCCGCGCTGCTGGTGGCCGCTCCTGGTGTGTCCTGGGCTGGGGACCAAGAGGGCTCAAAGCTGGTCCTGAGCCTCTGCTTGGAGCTTTTCTTCATCCTCAATTACCCCGAAATGTCCCCAGAGCGGGAGTTTTTCTTTCCTAACCCAAGGAGTTGCAGGGAGTCAGGGAAACTGAGGCAGAACCCCCAAAAATCCCTCTGGGGGGCACAAAATCCCAACAAAATATGAATTTGGACACACCAAGCTCATGACATGGAGGGGGATTAAAATGGGTTTTCCTGCTTTGCGCCAGCCATTCCTGGTTTCATTCCTAGTTGCAACAATTCCTTTCAGTCTCCCCAGAAAACAACTTCCAGGCAGCCAAATCGAGTTTTTCCTTAGAAAACAGCAAATTGAAACAACTCTGGCTGCTCTGAAACTCCAGGGTGAGCGATGCCAAGCTCGGCATCCCCTCTCCAGCCCAGTTTGGCTGGTTTGATGGTTCCCAGGCAGTTGGCAGTGGAGGAGGATGGAGAGGGAAGGCTGGTACCCATCCAGGTATCCTGGGATGACTCGTGGTTTGGAGCCATCCCTCCTTCCTGCTCCATCCCATCCCAAACCCGCGGGTCCACAGCCACAAAGTCCTGAAATCCCCCCAGATTTCCTCAGGGGAACAACCCCTCCTGGTCCATCGGAGTGGCCTGACTGAGGCTGGGAGGGTTTGGAGCGGGACCGTTTCCTTCGGTGGCACCTCCGCGTGATTTTGGAGACGCTGCTGTGTCCGGGGAAGGGCGATGGGATGCTGGAGCATCCATGGACCCACAGGTGCCCACCTGCCCCTCCTAAAGCTCCTGGAGCTCCAGTCCTGATTAATAACCCAGGAGTGGGGCTCCGAGCTTGGATCCCGGCGGGATTTTCCCTGCTCAGCCCTCGGTGTCGCCTTCCTCAGCCGGGTCATTTTACAGCTGGGTCACCTTTCTGGGCAGGTGACCTTTGAGTCCGGCGGCGCCGGGCAGGGAGCTCATTAAAGCAGATGAGTCTCGAGGATGGAGATGCTGGATTAGCTCAGCTCGGGAAGTCAGGCAGAGCTGGAGAGCGAGGAGAGGAAAAACGAGGCTTGTCTGGGCTCTGGCTGATAAGGATCCCCTAAGGGATGGGGCTTGTGCCAAAGTGAGACCTTCCTGGAATTCCCTGACTTTCTGCAGGAAATCTGGATGGAAATTAGCCTTGCCCATGTTTCTTTTCCTGGCAGTTTGTACCTCACTTGTGCTTTGGGAACTTGGTTTTAAAGTCCACCCAAATGCTGATTGTCCTTCCCCCGGCAGGATGTGGTGATTATGCCCCATTCCGCAGAGTTTTCTGTCAAACAGAGCTGGGTTCTTCCCATCCACCGTGTTTTCCAAGTGGGCAGAGTTTTGGGGAGCGTGGCTGTAAAAAATCCTTGGGTTGGCACCACGGATTCCGATCCCATCCCTTTTTGTCTCTGGAGCTGAGGGACAGCAGGTACCACCTTGTCCTGGGGGAATCCAACCCCCTGATCCCCTGACTGGAGGCTCAATTGTCCCCCAAAACCAGGGACTGATGTGAGGATGAACGGGAATGGAATGTCCCGAGTGGGAAGGGACCCACGAGGTCACGGTGGTGACAAAGTGACCCTTTCTGGGACAGTCCCAGGGAGCACGGCCAGGGCCCCGCCAGGGCCTGCGCATCCCCCCAATGGAGGGAAAGCTCCCCCAAATCCTGCTGGAGTTTCCCTGGAGTGCAGAAGGGGACGTTTGGCAAAATGTTTTTTGGGAGAGAAGGAGACTGTCTGCGTCACCCACAGGAGGTTTGAATCCGCCTCTCCCAAATCCCTCCATTTACTCCCACTGCCATGGGTGTGCTCGAATCTGCCATTTTATTAGAATTCCACTTTTTAATTGCGATTATTGAGCCCTTTCACCCCATGCCTTTTCCAAGGTTGGAGTTTAGTCCCTTTTGGCAGCTCCAGAGGGAGCAGGGTGCCAGGAAGGGCAGGAGGGTGGTGATGGATGTCACCGGAGCGGGGACGGAAAAGCCACTGGTGCGGGAGAATCCGGCTGCTGGGCAACGTGGGCAAGTCCGGGAGCGGGCGGGGAGGGAGCAACAGTCGACTCTGGAACTGGTACTCAGGGACCAGCGGCTCATTCCCGACGGGAATGTTTGTTCCTCTTCCTCATCAAGCTCACCAGTGACCGGGACCCTAAGGTTTTCCACCCGTTGGCTAAAGCAGGAATTTGGGGGATTAAGAGCAGACTCCCTGTCAGTTTTTGCAGCTGAAATCATAATCTGTTATTTATTCTCCATTTTCCAATAACCTCACAGCTGGGGCATCACTATCATACAAGGGCAGCGTTGGAAATTTTCCTTACAAATTCTAGCTGTGGTTGCTCTGAGCTGGTTCCCAGGGTGAGGGGGAGCTCTTACTGCTGGAATTTCATCCAGCAGCCCCACCAGTTCCCCCAGTTCCCTCAGGATTTTGCTCCTTTTCCACCTTCAGTTTCAGGAATCGAAATCTGGGTGTGATTATTGTTGTTTGAATCATTTTCAGTCGCTGCGATGGCATCGACACGAGGATGAACCTCATCCACTCAATCATCCTAAACCTTCCCTTTGAGCCTTCACATGAGGAATAATTGGGAAGCTGATAGAAAATATGGGTGGTTGGGCATTGCAGGGTTTTTCTTTGCACGGACGATGGGATTTTGGTTTTGGTTTTCTTGGATTGTCTGGGGGGACAAGGAAGGGGAAAGTGAGCAGTGGTGGCGCCTTTCCTTTAGTATTTGAGGCATAAAAGAATCATGGAATGGTTTGGTTGGGAAACCATTGGACCATCCCGCTCCACCCCTCTGCCATGGACAGGGACACTTCCCACGAGGCCAGGTTGCTCAGAAATCTCAATTAAAAGATGGAAAATGCTGTTTTCCATGGAAAACTCGAACTGAGCCTTGCTGGGCTGAAGAGTTGCCTCTGCAGGACCTTGAGGGCTTCTGAAGGTCATTGGTAGCCATGTCCTGTGGCCCAGAGCCACCCAGGAAAGTCCTGCAGGAACCATCTGCGACCAAAAGTGGCTCTTTTCCCCCAGCTTGGAAATCCCTGTGTATTTTTTCTTTTTCAAGAAAGGAACCACAAAAACAAAGCAGGCGGTTGGATATTTTTAGGTCTGAAATGCTCAAATTTGGGTCTGAAATCCCTCTCCCCCCCGTAGTAATCCTTCCAGACTCCCATCGTGGTGCAACACGGATGGGTTTATTTGGGAATGGGAAAAGAACCTCCCACAAGTCCTTGTTTTTTGGGCAGTGCCTGGAGCAGAAGCTGTGTTCCTCATGGAATGGTGGATGGACAGGGAGGGTGGAGGGAGCTCTGCACACCCATCCCCAAATTTTCCCTTCTTCGCCTTGTTAGAGACACGACGAGGAGGCCGTGATTGACCAGGGCAGGACGAGCAACGTGGTCAACATCCACTATGAGAAGGAGGAGCTGGAAGGTGAGATCCTGCTGGGATCCTGCTGGAGGGGCCACCAGGCCCTGGCAAAAAGTCCCTGCAATGTCCCTTGCCCGGTGTCACGTCATGAGCAGCAAAACCTGTCGTGGTTCTTGCTTAAACAACAAATTAATGATTTATTTTTTGATGTGATGGCTTTTAAAGTCCTCGTAGAGGCCCCAGTGTGAATTATGTCCATGGGGTTGGATAATTCCCATCCGCTTTTCCCACAGCAGCTGCTCCTGGCTTGGAGAGGGCAGGAAAATCATTTGATGTGGTGCAGATTCCCTGTTTTCCTCCTGGAGTTCATCATGGGACTTCTTTGATCTTTCCTTGTCACCTTGTGCCATAAAAAGATTTCAAAACTATAATTATTGCATTATCTCCCGATAATGAGAAAATCCGAGGATTGTTGTTGTTGGTGGTGTTGTCCAGCCCAAGCTGGAATTTGAGAAGGGTTTTGGCGCTTTCAGGGCAGATTTAGGTGACCCCAAACCATCCTTCTGTGTGCAGCTTGAGTAAAGCGGGCTTGGAAAAAAGGGCAAGTCTGGGAAAGCCAGGGATCCACTGAAATTTGCATTAAGGGAAGTTGGCGTGGGACTTTTGGGGTGTCCTGTGCAGGGCCTTGATGACCCTTGTGGGTCCCTTCCCTCTGAGGAGCTTCCATGATTCCGTGGTTTCCTCCTGGGATGGCTGCAGCGGTTGAGCCACTGGTCATTCCCGACATCCCTGTTTTCCCAGGCCACCGGACCCTGTACGTGGGCGTGCGGATGCCGCTGGTGCGCCAGAGCCACCGGCACCACCGCGCCCACAGCCAGAAGCACCGGAAACGGGAGCGGGAGAAGGACGCGATCCCCACGGAGCAGGGATACCACTGTGAGTGCTGCTGGGGTGGCTACCACAGGAATTTCCAGCCAGGTCCCTGTGGGTACTTTGTGTGGCTGTTTTACCGAAGAAAAGTGGGGTTTTTTTAGCAAGACTCCCCTTTTCCCAAGATTTTCTCTGGTTTTGGAGTTAAATCCATAATGGATTTAGGGATCCTGGTTTGAAACTGGAGATGTGGGGAAGGAAAGCAGCATATCCTTATGGAGGGTGGGAGGGAGGCTCCACCTTCCCCGAGGCGCTGTGAGAGCCCAGGGAGAGCTGTGGGAGAGGGGCCAGCCCAGCATTTACGGCTGGACTGGTCCCAGTGTGATGCCACTGGAATGTGAGCGTGGCGGGATGGATCCAGGCTCAGTCATGGGATGGGGAATCTCCTCCTGTGCCCAGACACCCCATCCCAGCGGGTCCAGTTCATCCTGGGCACGGAGGAGGACGAGCAGCACGTCCCCCATGACTTGTTCACGGAGCTCGATGAGATCTGCGTGAAGGAGGGAGAAGATGCCGAGTGGAAGGAGACGGCCAGGTAAATCCCTGGGATTTGGGAAGTGCAGGAAGCTGTGTCAGGAGGGGTTTAGGTTGGACACTGGGAAAAGGTTCTTCCCCCACTGGAACAGCTCCCCAGGGAATGGTTATGGCCCCAAGGCTGCTGGAGCTCCAGGGGCGTTTGGACAAAGCTCTCTGGGACAGGGTGGGATTTCGGGGTGTCTGGGCAGGGCCAGGGATTGGACTCGATGATCCAGGTGGGTCCCTTCCCGCACAGGGGGTTCCATGGTTCTAGAGGTCAGGGAATGCTTGGACACTGGGATTTGGGGATTACTGGGATTTTGGGGATTATCCTGGGCCAGAAGTTGGCCTTGATGGTCCTTGTGGGTCCCTTCCAATTCCAGAGTTTCTGTGATTCCATGATCCTTGTAGGTCCCTTTCATCTCTGGATATTCCATGATTCCACGATTCCAGAGGTCAGGGACAACGCTCTCAGTGGGATTGTTGAGGTGTCCTGCACAGGGCCAGGAGTTGCACTCTCTGATCCTTGAGGGTCCCTTCCAGCCGAGGATATTCCATGATTCCATGACCCCTGCTGCTGGCTGTGGTGGCAGAGGAGTCCCTGTTCTCTGGGATATGGAACCTTCCCAGCTGCAGGAACCTCATCCTGCCACCCCACGGTTTTATCCGAGGGGTTGTTGGGCTGGAGCTGTTTTTCTCTGGCTGATCCCACCCCAAATCTGCAGGTGGCTGAAGTTCGAGGAGGACGTGGAGGATGGGGGCGAGCGCTGGAGCAAACCCTACGTGGCCACGCTGTCCCTGCACAGCCTCTTCGAGCTGCGCAGCTGCATCATCAACGGGACGGTGCTGCTGGACGTGCGCGCCACCAGTGTCGAGGACATCGCCGGTACCGTGGGGCCTCGCTCCCAGGAAATCCTGCCCCAGGGATAGGGGTTTCCAGCTGTCCCCACGGGGTTTCTGGGATTCGAGTGGGGTTTGGGTGTGCAGCTCTTGCTGGCAGTGTGGGGTGCACTGGAAAGCGATTTTTGGGGTTAGGGAGTGACTGGAGAAAGTTCTGCAGCAAAAAGAGAATATTCTGCAGCAAAAAGGGGAATGTTCTGCAGCAAAAAGGGAAAAGTCCTGCACATTTTTGAGTATTTAGGACCTGGCCCTTCGGCTCTCCCTAAGAGCTGACCCTTGTTCAATAATGATTAATTCCAAGCCATTTCCTCCCGTTACACTGATTTCATTTTCCCTCCACGCCCCGGAGTTCAGGGTTTTAAAGGCAGAGTGGCTCTGGCAGGGCAGGTTCATGCTCTGACCTCGTGTCCCTGTCCCACCCAGACCTGATCCTGGCCCAGCAGGAGCCATCCCCGGAGTTCGATGAGCGCACGCGGGCCAAGGTTCGGGAGGTGCTGCTGAAGAAGCACCACCACCAGAATGAGAGGAAAAGGAACAACCTCCTGCCCATCGTGCGCTCCTTCGCCGACGTCAGCAAGAAACAGGACCTGCACCTGCTCGAGAAGCCAGGTGAGGTCCTGAGGGGTATGGAACCAGGTGAGGTCCTGAGGGATATGGAACCAGGTGAGGTCCTGCAGGGTTTGGAACCAGGTGAGGTCCTGCGGGGCTTGGCACTAGGTGAGGTTTCTGCCAGGTTTCAGCACCAGCTGTAGGTTTCTGCCAGGCTTTGCCACGAGGTGAAGGTTTCTCCGTGGATTTGGCACCAGGTGAGGTTTCTGCCAGTTTTTAGCACCAGGTGAGGGTTTCTGGAGGAGATTGTCACTAGGCGAAAGTTTCTGTCAGATTTGGCACCAGCTGAAGGTTTCTATCAGGATTTGGCACCAGGCGAAGTTTTCTCCCAGGGCTTTAGCACCAGGTGAGGTCTTCAGCCTGTCTTTAGCATGAGGTAAAGGTTCCTCCCGGGATCTGACACCAGGTGAGGGTTTCTCCAGGCTTTGGCATCGGATGGGGGTTTCTGGGTGACTTTGTCTCCATTAGACTTGTTCTGGCAAAGGAGAAACACCCCAGCTCCTCCTTTCCTCCCTTTCTGAGTGTCTTTCTCTTCCCTCCTAGCCCAAACCCTCACCCCTCACCCTTCTCCCACCACTGCAGAGGCTAAAAACGGGGTGACCCCTGAGACCAGCGCCATGGACCTGAGCAAGGTGAGACCCCTGTCCCTCTCTCACACCTCCAGGGGGGTGAGAGAGACCCTGGGGGGCCCTGGCGGCTTCGTTTTTGGGGATTCCCTGAGAATCGCTGGTCCTGCCCAGGCGGAGCTGCACTTTATGAAGAAAATTCCCAGCGGAGCGGAGGCATCCAACGTGCTGGTGGGAGAGCTGGATTTCCTCCACCAGCCCCTCGTGGCCTTTGTCCGCCTGACGCCGGCCGTGCTCCTGTCGGGAATGACGGAAGTTCCCATCCCAACAAGGTCTGAAGGAGAAGCACAAAGTTTTTATTTAAAAAAACCCCAAACCCGCCTCAAATTGCCCCACAATTCGGGGCCCAAGGGAACAAGTGGGAGCTGCATGTTTCTCCCATGCCGCTCCTCACCTTCCTCCCTTCCCTGCTGGATCTTTGAAACTTACAGACCAATTTTAGTAAAATTGGCCCCAAAATGAGATTTGTGATTGGTTTTGGTGAATAATTCAGCCCATGGAGGAGGTGGGGAACCCACGCGTCCCTCCTTGAGGTTCCAGGGATTTCCTTCGGTGCTCTTGGAGTGAAGCCATGTTCCCCTCTCTCAGTTTGGTTTTCCTTGCCCAGGTTCCTGTTTGTTCTGCTGGGGCCAGGAGGAAAAGCCCATCAGTACCATGAGATCGGCAGGTCCATGGCCACCACCATGACGGATGAGGTGTGACGAGATAAGGGGGATCTCGGGGTCACTTTTGGGGTTCTTCACCATTCCCTGTCCCTGGAGCAGCGAGGAAGAGGATTTGCTGTCCCAGCCCTTCATTTGCACCCCAAACCAGGCAGATTTATGTCACCCCAAATCCTGGGGGCTGAAATCCCCTCTGGGTGCATCCTACACCCCATCCTTCCCTGCGGGGTACCCAGGACATCGTCCCCAGTGGTGGCATCACCCGGGCCAGAAGAACTTCTCCCTTTTAAGCCAAAGCCTCCAGTGTGGCCATGGTGGGTAGGGCTGAAATCCCACCCGGGATTCATCCTGCGCTTCCTCCTTCCCACATCCAGGGGTGGCATTGCTGGGGTGGTAGAACTTCTCCTCAAGGCCACTAGGGACGGTGACCTCATGGAGGAGATGATTACAAGCACCACAATGCCCAGATTTTTCCCGCTGGGGGAACATTTCCGGCTGCCATTTCCAGCAGGAGATTTGGGGAAGATGATCCTGCTGTAGCCAAAGGGGAGCTGCCCTGGCGAGGACACCCAGGGTGGGTGGTGCTGTCAGCTGGGGTGGGCTGTGCTCTCACCCAGAGGTCTCCTCCGGGCAGGTGTTCCATGACGTTGCCTACAAAGCCAAGGACCGGGCTGACCTCGTGGCCGGCATCGACGAGTTCCTGGACCAGGTCACGGTGTTGCCGCCGGGAGAGTGGGACCCATCCATCCGAATTGAGCCCCCCAAAAACGTCCCCTCCCAGGTGGGTGCTGCAAGGGGGACGGGCAGCACAACAACCCAAATTCTGCTAAACTTGAAATTCCCAGTTTGGCACAGCCACACCCAGGCCAGGAGCAAAACAAGCTGGCAATTGATAATATACCTGAAAAATACCTGTTCTGAGCTGAATTCTGTGTTCACAGGAAAAGAGGAAGATGCCGGGAGCTCTGGATGAGAGTTCTTCCCACAGCAAGCCGGAGAAACACAGTGGTCCTGAACTGGAGAGGACTGGGAGGTGGGAGCTCTCCCGGTTTGGGGCCGCCTTCTGTTTTGCCTCCAAACTCTGAGCAGGCACCTCCTCTTCCTGCAGCTTTTGGGGTCACCTGGTTCGGTGAAGGGGCTCCACGTTGCCACCTTGGTCCCCTGGGCTTGGCAGGGGGACACCTGGGCAGGGAGGAGATCTGGGCAGGGGTGACACCTGGGCAGGTGGAAGATTTGGGAAGCGGGGACACATGGGCAGGGGGGATCAGCCAAAGCAGCACCGCACTCAGGTTGTCTTGATTTGGGGTGGCCTGGTTCAGTGAAGGGGCTCCACGTTGCCACCTTGGTCCCCTGGGCTGGGCAGGGGGGACACCTGGGCGGGGGGGCCCAGCCCCAGCATCAGCACACTCAGGGTTTCTGGCTTTGGGGCGGGGGCAGGTCTGGAAACCCCTCCAGGTGAAGGCATTTTCTGCACAAAGGAGACCAAACGTGCTCTCCCAGGAGAACAGCCTGGTTTTTCCCCCCTCCAGGCTCTTTGGAGGGCTGATCCTGGATGTGAAGCGCAAGGCCCCGTGGTTCTGGAGCGACTTCCGGGACGGTCTGAGCCTGCAGTGCCTGGCGTCCTTCCTGTTCCTCTACTGTGCCTGCATGTCCCCCGTCATCACCTTCGGGGGGCTGCTGGGGGAGGCGACCCACGGCCACATCGTGAGCTCCTCTCTCTGTCGGGAGCCCCAAACTGACCCCCCTGGACCAGTGGGAAGTGTCCCTGCCCATGGGGGGTGTTTGGAACCCAAACCACTCCCTGCCAACCCAACCCGTTGGTCCCTTCCAACCCAACCCACTCCATCATCTTTGAAATCTCTCTGCTGCTGTGAATTTCTTTTGGGTTTTGGGGGGAGTTTTTTATCACTAATGATTTATTTACTCCCTGCTCTCTCTCTTCCCTGTCAGAGTGCCATGGAGTCCCTGCTGGGAGCATCCATGACGGGCGTGGTTTATTCCCTCTTTGCTGGCCAACCCCTCACCATCCTCGGCAGCACCGGGCCTGTCCTGGTCTTTGAGAAGATTCTCTACAAATTCTGCAAGTGAGATGTTTGTCTTCTATTTTTTTGGGGGAAAGATGTTTTTCTTCTTTTGGGTGGGGAGAAGATGTTTTTCTTCTCATTTTCTTGGTGGGAGTTATCAGATTTAAGTTGTTTGCTGGGTCACAGGGGTCTCATGCTGCTGCTGTAGCACAGGAAGGGTGAGAGCCCTTGGGATTGGGGGTTGTTTGGGGTTTTGGCTTGGGGTCATTTCAGGTTTTTAGGGTTAAAATGATGCAGTGGGAGGAGGAGGAACCAGAGGCTCTGGATGCCCAAGGAAGTCGAGACAAATCACTCTGGTTTGGGAATGAGGCAGGGTTTGTTTTCCACTGAGTACACAACTTTTTAACCCGATCTTTGCTGGAAGAGGAAATAGGTTTTGCCCAAATATCCAAGTAGTTTTTGATTGGAATATTTTGAGTTTTGGGGATTTTTTTGAACAAGTAGGAGCTTTTCCTGGGAAATGGCTCTTTTGCATGAGAGTCCTTCCATCTTGGTGACTTTGGTGTGAGATGAACCCCCCTCACCACAGTTAAACTTCTCGTTAAGTCCCAAGCTGACGGTGGGTGACCGGGGCAAACCCAGCTGGTTTTGGTGTTGGGGCTCTGGGGGATGTGGGAGAACCTTCCACAACCTCAATCAGCCTTCAAGGCATTAGGACAACATTAATTACTGCTAATTAAACACTTGGCTTCTCCACCCACACCCTGCAACCTCAAGGAGGAGGAAACCTCAGTTACCGCCTGCAGCCTCCACACGCTCCCAAGTTGCTCCTGATTTTCTCTGGAGAAAGGCTTGGCTCCGAGGCCTGTGCTGGCCTTTCCCCCAGGAGTTCTGTGGTTTTCCAGGGAATACACGCTCTCCTATCTGTCCCTACGGACGTGCATCGGGCTCTGGACTGCGTTCTTCTGCGTGGTGCTGGTGGCCACGGACGCCAGCTGCCTGGTGTGCTACATCACCCGCTTCACCGAGGAGGCCTTCGCCTCCCTCATCTGCATCATCTTCATCTACGAGGCCCTGGAGAAGCTGAGCCACCTGCGGGAGACCTTCCCTGTGCACATGCACAGCAAGCTCGACCTCCTCACCATCTATTAGTGGGTGTTCTCCCCCTCACGCCTCGCAGGTGCCTCAGGGCCTGTCCCGGCGCTGTTCCCTCAGCCCTGTCCCGCTTTCCCTCCTCCAGCTGTAAGTGCGAGCCCCCGGCTCATCCCAGCAACGAAACCCTGCGGTTCTGGCAGACCAACGGGATCAACGTGTCGGGAATCACCTGGGGAAACCTCACAGTGACCGTAAGTGCCCCGGGCCACCAGTTCCTCATGGAGGCCAGGGGAGGCCAGGGGCATTCACAGGTGCCAAAGGCACCATCTTCAGGTGACTTTGGGCTTCAAAGTGCTCTGAGAAGTCCCTGCTTAAATCTCATGAGTACTTTTAACCTGCTTGTTCCTGGGAAGGAGAGCCCAGCTTGCCCAGCCCACCTGGTCCAGCTCACTTCGTCCCCAAGCTCGGGGTAAGAACTGTCCCCCTCAGCCGGGCTGTGGGACCTCGATCGAGGGTAAGGGAGTGCTTTGATTCTTGGAGTGTTTGGAGGACTGAAGTTGCTGCCTGAAGGCAGTGATTGGCTCCCTTAATTGGTTCCTAATGAGTCCAGGCCCTGCTGTCTGTAGGGTCTCGCATAAATTTGCACGTCTGAGCAGCCCCACAGGACTGTCCCTCGAGGCAGAGCCCAGGTGTGGGACGGGAGCTCTTTGGGACATCTCCAGCCCCTTTTGGCCTTGTCCTGAAAGCCCTGACTGCAAAGGGACGATTTGTCTCTTTTTTCCTCCCATAGTTGTCCCAGCCCTCCTTCCCTGTTCCCTCTTTATCCACACATTTCCAGCTTTTCCTTCCCCTCTGGTGTTTTCCTCAGCCATGGTGGAGCAGAGGATGTGCTGTGGGTCCGTAGTGTCCCACCACATCCCACCTCTGCTCCCCTCTGTGTAATTCCAGCTCCGTGTGTCACTTGTTCAGCCACTGCTGCCCATTAAATATATTTACATATTTATAATACACTGATATATTTTTTATATATTGATATATTTATAATATATTTTTATATTTATATTTATATTTATAACTTCTATGGCAGCTGCAGCTGCAGGATCACAGATCTTGCACCAAGACCCTCAAAACCCCCCCGTTATCCCGGTCTTCCTCCATGTCCTGATGCTCTGTTTCTCCAGGAATGTCGCTCTTTGCATGGGGAGTTCCAAGGACCCGCCTGTGGACGCAATGGCCCCTACGCGCCCAACGTCCTCTTCTGGTGCTGCATCCTCTTCTTCTCCACCTTTGTCCTGTCGAGTTTGTTGAAGAAGTTTAAAACCAGCCGTTACTTCCCAACCAGAGTAGGTAGAAGGTGGTGGCCGTGACAGGCTCCGCGCTCCTTTCCCAAAATGCCGTTCCTGGAGCACTGAAGGATTCGCCACCACTCAGTCAGGCTGGGAAACGCTGACCTTGGATGTCCCTCCCTCGCTTCCTTGAGTGCAGAGAGGTTGTAGCATTCCCCACCTGCCTCACGACCTGTTCCAGAGTGATGTTTGTTGGCTCAGGCAGTGGGAAATCAGCTCTTCCAAAGTTATTTTTTTCTTTTCACTGTCTGAGCATCATTTGCTGGAGTGGCATTCAAATGATGAGTTGCCATGGAAAAACAGGAACTAATGATGCCTCAGTGCCTTATTCCCATTTTACCCAGAAGTGTGGCACCTTCCCTCATTTTTAGTATTTTTGTTAATATTCCCATTTTACCCAGTAGTGTGGCACCTCTCTTCATTTTTAGTATTTTTGTTACTGTTTGAATTAAAATTTGAATTTTCCCCCTAATTAAACTCTTTCTGCTGTCCCACACCAGATGCCCACATCTCCAACAAGCAGCAATATCCACCCCAGGGAGTTGGCTGCGTGTCCTTGGAGTGGTGGGATTTTAGGGATTAACCAGTCCAAACGTTGTGGGTGTCCCCAGGTTTCCCATCTCGTGTCCTGGCCCCTCTCAGCCCCGGTTTCTCGCCCCAGGTCCGATCCACAGTGAGTGACTTTGCCGTGTTCCTCACCATCGTCATCATGGTGCTCATCGACCTCGGGATCGGGATCCCGTCCCCCAAGCTCCACGTCCCGCACATGTTCAAGGTAATGGGGGGGGAGTGGAGAAGGCTTTTGGCACCTCAGGTGCCACCAGGTGATGTCAGGGCAGGTCGAGGCTGGGCTGGAGGAGGTGCTGGTGGTGGAACCATCTCCTCTTTGACATCCAAGAGCATCAATCTCCCCTGGAAATCAGGAGACAGCCCCAAAACCAGGCACTGACCAGGAGAACCATCTCCAGCAGGACAGGGCTGGGCTGGAGGAGGTGCTGGTGGTGTGAGCGGCTCCTGTGCCACATCCAAGTGCATCCATTCCTTCCTGTCTTTGGGAAGACAGCCCCAAAACCAGGGTGGGGAGGACACTGGGAGAGAGGACACCGGGAAAGGGGACACTGGCACAGCGGAGCCCTGCGGGAGAGGGTGACACGAAGCCAGGGCTGGGAAATACTTGGACACAGGGATGGAGGGGAATGGAGGCCAGGGAAGGGTTTGGGCTGGGAGCTGACCCCGCCGTGTGTTGCAGCCCACCAGGGATGACCGTGGGTGGCTCATCAACCCCATCGGGCCCAACCCGTGGTGGACGGTGTTGGCCGCGCTCATCCCGGCCCTGCTCTGCACCATCCTCATCTTCATGGACCAGCAGATCACGGCCGTCATCGTCAACAGGAAGGAGCACAGGCTCAAGGTGAGGGGCTGTGGGGGCTCACCCCATCCCCACCCCACGCCGGGCTGCGGGGCTGGGACAAGCTCCTGTCCCAAACGCTTTGGGAAGGTTTGGGGTAACACCAGGCTGTGTGGCAGGAGCTCTCCTGGACATGGGGTGGGGATGACAGCTTTGGGAGCAGCAAATGAGTCTTGGAGTGATGTAGAAGGATGTTTTTGTTTTCAAACGTCAGTGGCAGCTGGGGAGGGGATCTCATTGAGCTTCAGGGATCACTCAGAGCCACCCCCTACCTGCAAGTGCTGGGAATTTCTTTATGAATGAAAAAAAATCAGTTTTAAAACCATTTCTGAGAAGCAGAAATGGTACAAACCCTCCAGACCCACTTTGTCTGATCCTGCCAGATTTTCATGCAAGACGTGAAATCCGTGTTTGATTCCAGTTCTTATTTCAAACCTTATTTAAATTTTCCAGAAGTTGACTTGTGCTTGAGCAGGGTTTGAGGCCTGTGGTGTTGTCCTGGTCCCTGAGGGATGCTCCTGCTCCATTTTTGCTCCCCAGAAAGGCTGTGGGTACCACCTGGACCTGTTCATGGTGGCTGTGATGCTCGGGGTGTGCTCGGTGATGGGGCTGCCCTGGTTCGTGGCCGCCACCGTGCTGTCCATCACCCACGTGAACAGCCTCAAAGTGGAGTCCGACTGCTCCGCGCCAGGGGAGCAGCCCAAGTTCTTGGGGATCCGGGAGCAGAGAGTCACTGGCCTGATGATCTTCGTGCTCATGGGCTGCTCCGTCTTCTTCACCTCCGTGCTCAAGGTAAGCACGGGATGGAAACCACCTGGTGACTGCGGGCATTTGGGAGGGGATGGAAGGTTAGGCCTCTCTCCACAAGGAGGTGATCCCAAAGCCAGGACGGGAACCAGCCTCGGTGACTTCCCAGCCCTTCAGGCCCAGTTTGGGGTGCTCAAGCCAAGCAAGCAAGACCAATCTTTCAATTCCCAGGTGTCCCCCAGACCTGCTGTAGTGGGGGGGATCCTGGCTGGATCCCACCAAAGCTGGTCCATCCCTGCCCTTCCCAGCTGGATTGGAGAGAAAATAGAGTAAAGGTTGATGTCTTGAGAAAAGGGCAGGGACAGATCCCTCACCAGTCACGATCACGGGAAAGCAGGCTGGAATTAGGGATATTAATTGAATTTATTACTGAAAAAATCACAGCAGGATAATGAGAAGTAAAACCAGACCTTAAAACCACCTTCCCCCCACCCTTCCTTCCTTCCTGCCCAGCCTTCCCTCCTCCCTCCAGCAGTGAATGTTATAGTCAGGTCATCCCACATTGTTCCTGCTGTTGCTCAGGGAGCGGGCCTGGAGCCCTTCCCCTGCTGCACCGTGGGTCCCTCCCAGGGGAGACAGTTCTCCAGGAACTTCTCCAGCCTTCTCCAGGAACCTCTCCAGCCACAGTCCATCCCATGGGAAACAGCTCTCCACACACTGCTCCAGCACGGGTCACTCTTCCAGGGGTCAATCCCTCAGGAACGGCCCTGGCCAGCAGCGGGTCCATCCTAGAGCCAGCTGGAGTTGGCTCTGCCAGATGTGGAAGAAACTCCCAGCAGCTTCTCACGGAGGCCACCTCTGTGACCCCCTGCTCCCCAGACATGGCCATGCAAACCCAACACACCCACCCCTGTTTTGGGTTAGAATTCAGCATTTTCAGACAGGCAGGACTTCATTGGCTGCAATTCACTCCCCGCAGAGCCTCTTAAGAGCCATTTCCAGGAGCTGAACCCTCAGAGTTCCCCCCACAGGCTTCCCTGCCTGTTCTTCCCACCAAACAATCCCAGCTCCAGGCTCAAAGGAGACACATTCCCAACTCCAGGCTCAAAGGAGACACATTCCCAGCTCCAGGCTAAAGGGAGACACATTCCCAGCTCCAGGCTCAAAAGAGACACGTTCCCAGCTCCAGGCTCAAAGGAGATGTCACTTCCATGCGTTCCCACAAGAGTTTGTCGAGATCATTTTTTACCTCCACAGGAGGTCTCAGATGGTTGATTGATGAAATTTGGTCCTAATGGATGAAATCCCCTCTTTGTCTCCAACCTCTCTGGAAAAGAGGATTATTCTGATGAAACGTTACTCAAAAGCTCAGCTTAACACCGAGAACAAAATCTGTGCTGGATGAAATCCAGCATGGGAAAGCTGGGAATCTTTGGGCAGTGCCTGAGAAAGGAGTGGTGAAAGAGAGTGTCAATACTGCAAATGAGATGTAAAGCCATTAATTATTGCATTTTTTTCTCAGTTTATCCCGATGCCAGTACTTTATGGGGTCTTTCTGTACATGGGCGTCTCGTCGCTCCGAGGAATCCAGGTACGGCTGCTCCAGGGACTTTTCTCTCCCTGAAGGCCTTGGGATGGGAAAAATGTCTCTGAAAGCAGGAAATTCAAGTGTTTTGTGTCAGGGACTGATGGGTGGAGGCTCAGGAGGTTTGTAGGGCTGGGAGGGCCCAGTTCAGCATTGGAAGAGCCCAGTTCAGCACTGGGAGGAACCAGTTCAGCACCAGGAGGAACAAATTCAGCACTGGGAGAGCCCAGTTCAGCACTGGGAGGAACCAGTTCAGCACTGGGAGGGCCCAGTTCAGCGCTCTCTGTTTCAGGCTTTAGAGCAGGTTGGTGTTTGGTGATGGGAAACTGGGGGAATTCAGTGGGAAGGGAAGGAAATCCCACAGGTGGGAATCCTCGCTGGGGGATTCCCTGGGCCAAGAGATGCTGACAAGAGAAAAACCTGGAACAACTGGGATTTGGTGGGCAAAGCCAGGTGGTTTCTGGATGGAGCGAAGGGAAAACAGGTGCTGCTCCCAGGAGGAACAGAACGGGATCCTGGATTTCTCCTTACCCCTAAGAACTCCACATCTCAGCAGCTCCAGGAGCTTTGGCAGCGCCCAGGTGACGCCGTCTCCCTTTTCCCGCAGTTCTTCGACCGCCTGAAGCTGTTCTGGATGCCGGCCAAGCACCAGCCGGACTTCATCTACCTGCGCCACGTGCCCCTGCGCAAGGTGCACCTCTTCACCCTCATCCAGCTGCTCTGCCTCGTCCTGCTCTGGGCCATCAAAGCTTCCCGCGCCGCCATCATCTTCCCCATGATGGTGAGAGACGGTATTCCTGGTATTCCCAGTGTTCCTGGTGCTCCTGGTGCTCCCGGTGCTCCCAGTGTTCCTGATGCTCCTGGTGTTCCTGATGCTCCCAGTATTCCTGGTGCTTGCAGTGTTGCCGGTGTTCCCAGTGCCCTTCAGTGCTCCCGGTGTCCCCACTGCTCCCAGTGCTCCCAGTACCTCTCGGTGCTCCCAGTGCTCCCCACTGTTCCCACTGTCCCCGGTGCTCCCAGTGCCTCTCGGTGCTCCCAGTGCTCCCCACTGTTCCCAGTGTCCCCGGTGTTCCTGGTGCCCCTTGGTGCTCCCGGTGCTCCCCAGTGTTCCTTAGTGCTCCCAGTGCTCGCAGCCCTGGAGGGATGGGAAGCACCATCTCTGGCCTCATCCATCTTCCCTTCTCCTCCTGCAGGTTTTGGCTCTCGTTTTTGTCCGGAAAGTGATGGATTTCTGCTTCTCCAAGCGGGAGCTCAGCTTCCTGGATGACCTCATGCCAGAAAGCAAGAAGAAGAAGCTGGACGATGCCAAAAATGAAGCCAAAGAAGAGGAGGTAACGCCAGGAGCTGGGAACCTTTGGGCTGTGAGGTTCCCTGTTCCTGCCACAGCTCGTCCTTAAATCATGGAATCATGGGATCATGGAATAGGTTGGGTGGGAACAGACATTAAAGCCCATCCAGTGCCACCCCTGCCGTGGCAGGGACACCTCCCACTGTCCCAGGCTGCTCCAAGCCCCGTCACTGGGACACTGCCAGGCTGGGGGAAGGGATGGGGAATCCACGGCTTCTCTGGGAACAGCTGTTGGGGGAACCTCAGAACTGAATTGAACAGCTCCAATAGCCTGGATGCCACATTCTAAACCTTTTTCCCTAAATTCTCAGAGTTTCACGCTTGAACAGAGATGTCGTTATCATTTTAAAATGAGCCTCATAATAAAAGTAATAATTATTTTTCTGCGAGGGTTTGCTCCCAGCAGTGTTGGTAACCCCAAACACACCTGCAGGGGAAGGTCTTTACCTGCTGCTCAAGGTGCCGGGGGTCAGAGGAGAGGGCAGCGTGCCGGGTTTTTACTGGAATTTCATTTGGAAATGGATCAAGGAGGGAGAACTTGACTCGTCCCTTTTCAGGAGTCCCAGAAAATGATGGAAGCGGCTGCTGCGAATTCCGTTCAGCTGAAGCTGGGCAAGACCAGCAGGGTGGACACCCCAAAGCCCAGCAGTGACAGGTAAAGCCCCCCCAGGCCAGCACCCCCGGCAGGATCAGTGGGAAGCGTCCAGCTCAGGTTTCTCCACTTGGAGATTTGTTCCCAGTCATCTTAGTGGGAAAATCCCAATTTAGCGGCAATTTAGGAGGTGATGGCAGAGCTCTGACCCCACGCAGGGGCTGCATAATTCCTGTTTCATCCCAAAACTACACCAGTGGCTTTCTGGGATCTGGAGACCCTCTGCTCCCACCTGAGAGGTCACAGGGGGAAACACCAACTGTGGGTCTGCAGCTCCGGGGCTTGATTCCCAAAATTCCTCATCGAGCCAAACCACCCCCAGCAGCTGAGCTCCGGTGTTCCAGGCCCTCCTGTTCCTCTGGCTGCTGCCAGTGCTCCTGGTGGGATCGGACCGATCCTCATGGGTCTGGAGAGGTGAAATTCCCCATCCAGAGCTGTTCCCTCTGCTGCCTTTCTGGGCTTTCTTTGGGCCCACTTGCCCTGTAATTAATTAGGACTAAATTAACTCCAAACAGGTTCTTTGGATCCAGGTTGTATTGGAAAAATTTAACACCAAAAAGGGAATTCCTGCAGGGTTGTTCCTAAATTTCTCTCCAATTTCTTTTGGCCCTGGTCTGTGGGGTCAGGTGGGCACATCCAAGGAATGTGGAATTTTCCCTGCAGGGCTGATCCTTCCGAGATCAACATTTCGGATGAGATGTCCAAGACCACGGTGTGGAAGGCGCTGACCATGAACACAGAAACGCTCTGAATCCGGGAGGAAAGAGGTAAAGGCTCGGCTGTGGCGTGACCCTGTGGGGACAGCACATCCCCACGGTCCCCCTGCGCTTTGGCCAGCGCTGCCGAGCAAAGGGCGCATTCCTGGGAAGAGGTAGCAGGACCGCAGACACTGGCTCCTCTCTGCAGGGAGGTGTGGGAGCTGCACCTGGAATCCTGGGATCAGGCTGGGGCCCCACACCCAGAGAGGCCCTGAGGTGCTGGGGGTGGCTCCAGAGCTGGGAAAGGGCTGGGGAAGGGCTGGAGCGGCAGGGAAGGGTCTGGAGAACTCCCGAGGGAGCTGGGAAAGGGGCTCAGCCTGGAGAAAAGGAGGCTCAGGGGGGCCCTTGTGGCTCTGCACAACTCCGGACAGGAGGGGGCAGCCGGGGGGGTCGGGCTCTGCTCCCAGGGAACAGGGACAGGAGGAGAGGGAACGGCCTCAGGTTGACCAGGGAAGGTTCAGGGTGGATACTGGGGAAAATTCCTTCATGGAATGGTTGTCCAAGCCCTGGCACAGCTGCCCAGGGCAGTGGTGGAGTCACCATCCCTGGAAGAGTTCCAAGAACATGGATGTGGCACTTGGGGACGTGGCCAGTGGTGAACGTGGTGGTCGATGGTTGGACTTGATGATCTTAAACACCTTTCCCAACCTGAACAATCCCACGGATCTCTGATTCTGGGTCTTCCACTGAGGCTACTCTCCCTCTTTCCCTCTTTTCCCCCCATTCCCACGTTTAGGCGCCTCGATGCCGCCGTCGAGGAGCAGGAATGTGACTCAGGGATGTGCCAAGGCAGACACGGAGGAGCGGCTCGTTTCCCATCCGATGGGTCCCATAAAGCCATGCAGAGTTTCCCGTTCCCCTGGGATGCATCCCGGGGGATCCGTGTTGTCCAGCCTCGTGTGTCCGTGTGTGTGTTGTGCAGTGGTGGAGGCTCCGCTACCGCTTCCCATCAGTGCTATTTTTTTAATCTCGAATTCCTCCTCTCCTTCCTCTTTCTTTTTTTTTTTTCCAAATATAAACTCTGAATGTACAAAACCATTCCCTGCTTGATCTGGCGCCTTCTCCTTCCTCACAGCTGGGGTTTTGGGCTGGTTTGGGATCCTCCTTTGGAAAACTTCTGTCTCTTACCTGTGCAAGAGGGCTGCTCTCCGTGGTGAGACAGCGTTGGGAGCCTCTCACGGATTGGGATGAGCCATCCCTGAGCACTTGGGATAAGGCAAAGGAAAAGCATTTGCTCCCTATGCTCCATTTGCCCATCTTTTTTGAGGGTTTTTTTTGGGCTCTGCCACCAGCCTGAAACTGGTAAAATCCAGAAATGTCCCTTTTTAGTCAGGTCTAAAATGACCACAAGGGAAGCTTAAAATGAAAATCCCTGGATTTTGGTGGTGGGAGCATCTGGGTGAGCTGTGGATCCCTGCACCCCCAGAGCCCCCTCCCTTCTTCCTGTCACATCCCCGGGCTCTGTCCCCCCTTCCTTCCCGTCCTTGCACAGCCTCTCCTCACAGGGTGGGATGAGCCGGCCGGGAACTGGGAAGTGCCTTTTCCTCATCCTTGTCCCGTCTGCTTCGCAGGGAGGGGCTGGGAAGCAGCAAAGGTCCGGAAGCTCTCCCCGCATTTGGGGGCTCGGGGGGCTCTGGTGTCCCCCTGGAATGCGTGGCTGAGTCTGGGGGCTGTGGAGCTGGGAAGGGAGGACATTCCAGAGGAAAAGGCGCTCCCACAGTCCTCGGGAGGTTCGGAACACCCTCCAGGCTCTCGGAATCTGCAGCTGGGACAGGGGCACGACCGCTCCTGCCATCAGCTCGTCCTGCCCGTCCGGGAGCCTCTTCCTGCATGGGACCACCCCAAAAGGACAATGGCTGGGGAGGAGAAGATCTGGAATTGCTCTGTAAGGATGGCAGTGACACCTTCCTGGGCAGGGGAAACCTCCCTCGGGTTTTACAGATGAGGATTTGGGAAGTGGAGTTGGACTCCTGCCAGCCTGGGATGGGGCGTGGCGGAGCGGGAGAAGCTGCCTTGGGCCCTCAGGAAGGAGAGGAGGCTGAAAAGTGAAATAAGATTTGGAGGAAGGGAAATTTGGGTCAGTGGGATCCTACTCTTGGAGGATTTTGGTTTTCTTGTTTTCTTTTCCTCTCTGGAAGAGGAGAGACAGGGCTGGACTCAACTTCCAGGGGCAGGGGCTGGGCATGGAAGGAAGGGAGGAAGGAACCCATGGACAGCTCCTTATCCTGGGAGGATTTAATATTTCCTTGTGCAGAGGAAAACAACACCAAGGAAAAACCTTCCACAAATGGTTCCTGCTTTAAGGATAAACCCAAAATATCTTTGGAATGACCCAGAAAGTGAAATTTGGCATCAATCCCCTCCCACTTTCCCCCTGGGCCCCTTCCAGAGTATTCCCGAAAGGAAATCCATGGGAATGGGGATGACAAAGGCTGTAAACAGGGACTAAATCAAACAGGGAATAAACGAGGTGCTGACACTTTCTTTGTGTTATTCTTGTGCTCTCTGTGAAAATTCTGGAGTTGTTTCTCTTTTTGAGAGGCTGAAATAATTTTATTTATTTTATCCCAAGGGAGTTTGGGAATGCTCTGGGCTGGAAATAAAACCAAGGGGGGAAATTTTTAATTTTAAAAAATTATTTTATTTTAAATTTATTTTATTTTTTGAATTATACTATTTCTAAATTAAAGTATTTTTAATTTATTTTCAAATTATTCTACTTTTATGTTATTTTATTTTCAAACTATTTCATTTTTAAACTACTCTATTTTAAAAGTATTTTCTAATTATTCTATTTTTTCCAAATTATTTTATCTTGAAATTATTCTATTTAGAAATGATTTTATTTTTAAATTATATATTTTAAAATTTCATTTCATTTCATTTATTTCTCAGTGGGAGTAGCTGTGTCACACGTGTTCCCTGTGCCAGCCCGGCTGTGCTGGGACTCCAGGAATGCCCTGGAGAGGTGAAATTCTCCATCCAGAGCTGTTCCCTCTGCTGCCTTTCTGGGCTTTCTTTGGGCCCATTTGCCCTGTAATTAACTAGAACTAAATTAACTCCAATGAGGTTCTTTGGATCCAGGTTTAATCAGAATAATTTAACACTAAAAAGGGAATTCCTGCAGGGTTGTTCCTAAATTTCTCTCCAATTTCTTTTGGCCCTGCTCTGTGGGGTCAGGTGGGCACACCCTGGTTTCCCTTTTATCCGAAACTTGAGGAATTGAGGGAAAAAAGAGGCACCAAGTGGGGAGTCAGAGGCTCGAAATCCCCTGGGACCGTGCGGGATCCCAGTGGGATACTCGGGAAGGTTGGAGACGTCGGGAACCAGCGGCGGAATTGAGCAAAGGTTTTATTGGCACTGGAGGAAAACTGCGGGGAAAAGGAAGCCAGAGAAACCCAGGTTGGAGGGAAGGCTGAGCCATGGGGTGGATCTCAGGAGGAGGTGCCTGGGGAACATGGGATGGGTCAGGGAGCTGAGTGTGATGGACAAATCCTTCCTGTGGAGCTCCCGGTCCTGGCGGGCATGGGAGAGGTCCGACATTCCCGAGTGGAGTGGGCTGGACAGCTGCTGCCTGGATTTGCCATTAATTGTACCTTAAAAATAAATCCCAAAGAGCTTCAGGGGATGGAAACCCTGGCTAAAATCAGGAGCTGGGAAAGGGCAGTGAGGATTCCCTTGCTCAGAGGGAGTTGCCCCTTTGGAATGGCTGAACCAGGAAAAGTCCCCAGAAATGCCAATGATCCCAGCAAGGTGATACTGGAACGAGGAGGAAAATGTGGGAACAAATCATGGGGAGGACAAAACAGCCCCTTCCCATCCCAGAGTCCCAATCCCACCCCAAACACCTCCATTTCCCTGACCTTGTTTGTTACCAGAGAATCCCCAGGAGCCATCTGGCATCAGGAAAAGGGAGTCCCACCTTGCCTTGGCACCAGATCCACCGATTTCAGGGAATGGTTTGGGTTGGGAGGGACCTCTACGCTCATCTCGTTCCACCCCTGCCATGGGAGGAACACCTCCTACTGTCCCAGGGTGCTCCAGCCTGGCCTTGGACACTGCCAGGGCTGGGGCAGCCACAGCTGCTCTGGGAAATCCACTCCAGGGCCTCCCCACCCTCACAGGGAGGAATTCCTGCCCAATATCCCATCCAACCCTGCCCCTGGCAGCGGGAAGCCATTCCCTGTGTCCTGGCACTGTTCCAGGTCCCTCTCCAGCTCTCCTTCTGGATAGGGATTGGGGTGGGGGGAGGTTGTTTCCCAGGATTGTCCCGCCCCTCTCCCTGCTCCCGGCACCTCTTGGTGTTGATGAGCCAATGCACGAAGTCCTTGGCCTTCATCCTGTCCAGGTACCGCGTGAAGTCGCTTGTGAAGGTCCCCTCTGAGTGCCGCTTGACCTGGGATGGGAAGCTCTGGGAGTTCTGGGATCCGAACAACTTCCACCTGCTCGGGGTGGGAGGGGAAGGGAGGACAATGGGGTTTAAGGACACCCCAGCAGGATCCTCCCTCGGGAGATGCCCAGGGCAGGGCTGTGCCCTCCAAACCCTGTCCCTGTGCGGAGCATCCCCCAGGAAAGAGGGAATCGTGCATAGGAATAAATCTGGAATGTTTAATAGAATTCCCACAAGTCAAACACACAATTCCTGTTTCAGTTTCCGGAGATTTGCCAGGCCTGGCCTGGGTTTTCCTGGCATCCCATACATCCAGTGTCCTGTCCCAAGTGATTCCCCTCTGTCCTGCTTGGTGCGTCCCAACCTCCACCCTGGTCCCTGCTTCCCACATCAGAGCAGGAACGTGGTGCTGCTCCGAGATTCGGATCATCCTCCTGCAGCTCCAGGGCAATGTTGGGATTCCCTGCAAAGGGTTCCCAAAGGAATTTGTGCCGTGGGAGCACTGGCCCAGCAGGGCTCACCCCCATCCTGGCCTGCCTCAGGCTCGGTGTCCCTGCTCTGACCTAGCTGGGAAATCCCGGGATTCCCTACACGGGAATGTCCCTGCCTGGGCTGTGGGGAGCTGGAGGGAGTTTGGATCAGTACAAAATAAATGGGAACATGGGAATAGGGAGAGCTGGGATAGCAACGGGAGTGGAGAGGGACCAGCTGCTCCCACAGCCCCGTACCTGGACAGGTCATCCAGGTCCTTGGGAGCCACCTGCCATCCCGCCGGGATGAGCACAGCGAACACCAGCCCAGACAGGTACAGCCACCGCACCATCTGTGCTCCTGGGGAGGCAGAAATCCGGGGGAATTTCCTGGCTGCAGTTCCCGCTGAACCCCCACTCCCTGCAGGAAGCCCTGGCAGCACGGCCTGGGACCGATCCACCGGGACAACCCCATCCCAGCTGTATGGACAGGATTGGGATGGGTGCGTGTGAAAATCCCATCCTCGCCGTTCCCTGTCAGTGCATTCCCTGTTCCCTGTCGGCGCATTGCCTATTCCCTGTTGGCACATTCCCTATTCCCTGTTGGTGCATTCCCTATTCCCTGTCGGTGCATTCCCTATTCCCTGTCGGGGCATTCCCTGTTGGCACATTCCCTATTCCCTGTTGGTGCATTCCCTATTCCCTGTCGGGGCATTCCCTGTTCCCTGTCAGCACATTCCCTATTCCCTGTCGGTGCATTCTCTATTCCCTGTCGGGGCATTCCCTGTTACCTGTCAGCACATTCCCTATTCCCGGTCGGGGCATTCCCTATTCCCTGTTGGCACATTCCCTGTTCCCTGTTGGCGCATTCCCTATTCCCTGTCAGGGCATTCCCTGTTCCCTGTCAGCACATTCCCTATTCCCTGTCGGCACATTCCCTGTTCCCTGTTGGCGCATTCCCTATTCCCTGTCAGGGCATTCCCTATTTCCTGTCGGCGCATTCCCTGCACTTCAGTGTGGGCACCTGGAACAATACCCAAAGATAAAATTAATTGCAATGAACTTTATCCCAAACCTCCCCTTTTCTATCTGGGGGTGACATTTCTATCCTGGAATGATCACCACCGTGCTGGAGAACTTTCCCACTGCTCGGAAAAGATGAGCAGGTTTATTCGGATTTTACATTCCTTATTTTTTCTGGATTCCTCAGAAATTCTGCGGGAATAAAATGCCACCCCCCACCCTTTATTTGCCAAAAATCAGACTTCTGTTGCCCATCACCAAATGCTTTCCTTACCTAGTTTAATTCTGTGGGAGACTGGGAGAAGGAAGGGAGGAAGAGGCACCTACCTTGGGCAAAGAGCTGCTCCCTCTACGCCAGATCCGATTTTCCTTCTTCGAGCCGGTTCTGGCTGAACTCTTCTCCTTCCTGGTGCTTTTAAACACGTCTGGAGGATGCCCGGAGCTGACAGGTGGGTCACGGGTATCCTGCTTTTCCTTGGATGGGTCACTGTGAATCATTACAGTTTTTCTGGAGTGGGGCTGCTGCAGACAGTATCGTTACTGGTGGATTTTCCAGCTGACGCCTTCAATGAGGTTTTTTCTTAATTGTTGTTGCTGTTTCTCTCATATTTGTTTTTTTTTTCCCCACTTTTTGGACCAAAGCAGTGACCTGTGGGTCTCCTCCTCTCAGGTGAGGTGGCCTCTTGCTGGCACAGCGTGTCCTGCACGGATTCCTCTGCCCACGGGCTGCCCTTTCCAGAACCTACACTGGGGCTAAGAAACACAAAGGAAAAAAGAGCAAAGGCGTAAAACAAGGATTTGTGTCTCCAAACACTTCCTGCTTCTTCCTGCCGTGTGGAATTCTTGGTGCAGCTCCTCAGCTAGGCAGATCCCACTTGTGATCCAAGCCTGGTGTGGTTCCCCACATCCAGACCTGAAACCGGGGATGCTCCCTGTGATTTAGGGGATTTGGGGGTGAAATGAGGCCCCAGGAGGGGCTGCAGTTCTGGGTCCTCGTGGGACATCCAGGCTCAGCCCAGGAGCCCTGGGAACACCTGGAACTCATCCAGCAACAGTCCACAGCTTTCCAGGGGTGTCCCATAGGAACTGGGCTCGTTTGTTTCAAATCCTTTAATCCAGCAAAGGAAAAAGGAAAAGGGAGAAGAGGAAAACTGAGGGCAGCCCTAAAGAGCCGAGTCTGGGCCCGGAGGCAGGTGGGGGCTCCCAGGTGGGCCCAGGGCAGAGCCCTCAGCTCCCTGAAGGGGTCAGGCGGGCTCCTGAGGGCTCTGCGTTCGGAGTATGGATAGCAGGAGGTGTTTCCAGGGCAGTTTTGAGATCCCTGGGGAGTTTCCAGCCAAGGAGCGCCCAGGATTCAGTGTCTGGGGCTCTGAATGTTCCTTTTCTCACAGGCTGTGGGAGACAAGAGCCAGTCCTGGGGAGCTGGGCCTTGTCTCTCCCACCAGGAGGGACGAGGGCTCCAGGTCCGGATTTCTCCGCCGCTTTCTGTGCTCTCCCCCCGGGGCCTTTCTGCTCGTGGCTGGGCAATTATTGTCATTCCACCGCCGAGAGATCTGTAATTACCGCCACTGTCAAAATAAGGTCGGTGTTCAGAGGACACTCATCCGGAGGAGCCTCTAATGAGGGCCACAGACGGCCTTTCGAGGAAGCCTGACATCAGCTGAGGGAGAGGGACACTAATTAGCTGAATCTCGGCAGGAGAGGGCCAGGTCTCCTGCCCATCACTCGGGTGGGATGTTTGTTATTAATGCCACCAAATTAGCTCACGATGTCACTGTTTGCAATGTCCCCCTGGCCCGGGAGGCCCCGGCGCTGCCTGCGGGGGTGGCGGCTCAGGGAGGGGACATTCAGCTCAGCCGGTGCTCCTCTGGTGGCTCCTCGGTTTGCTCATCGTGGCTCCCAGTGCTGGAGTGGGCTCAGGAAATGCCCCATGGGACCCCTTCTCCACAGTCCCCGGGTGATTTTCTGCAGCCCCGCGGGGCGTGGTGCTTTCCCCATTCCGAGCATTCCCGGTCAGGCTCCCTTTTCCAGCTGGATGGGGTTGCCGGCGGCTTTCCCAGGCCGGAGGGGCACAACGGGCAAGATCCCGAGCTTTGGGATCCCGCAGAGCTGAATTCATCCCAGTTCAGGACTTTGAGAGGTTCTATGGACAGCAGGTGGCAGCGTTTGTCTGTCTGTCTTTCCCTGCCCATCCTTCCCTGCCCATCCTTCCCCCCCCGCCCTTCATCATCCTCGCCCCCTCCTCCTCCCTTCTCCGAGGCTCCCCGAACTCCCGTCCTGCTCCTCCAAGGACCGAGGCGATTCCCTCTCTTTGCGGGTGGGAGGCCCCGGGCTGGGGGTGCTGGCGGTGGCATCACGGTGACATCACGGTGACATCACAGCCAAATTGGGGTGGTTTGGGGTCAAACTCTGGCTCTGGGAGCATCCCTGGAGAAGCAGCTTTGAGGCTACCTGTGCTGATGGAACAGGGCCCAAAGAAGCCCATGAGGGAGAACTCCCGGAGTGTGTCCAGACTCCACGTCCATTGGCTCTAGGGAAGCTCATCCATTCCCCATCCAGCCCTCTTCCTACCTTTCCCCAGGAGCTCTCATGAGGATGAACTGATCTCTGGGAGTGGGGAGAGGCAGGAGGAGCCGAGGCTGCTCCCATGGGATGGTGGGACGTGGTCCTGCGGGGACCGTCTAAAATCAGGCTGGGAACACGATGAGTCTATCACGGAACCACAGATAGCTTGGGTTAGAAGGGACCCTAAATCCAGTTCCACATCCCATGGGCAGGGAAGTTCATGCTTAAGCCTGCTCTTAAATTTTAACCCAGGCTGCTGAGGTGGGGTCAAACCAGGGGATGCTTCATTCTGAGGGGATTTAGGGCAAACAGGGAGGAATAGAGGCTTTGGCTTCACCGTGGCTCCTCTCAGAGACCTTTGCTGCCCACTGAGCCCAGCCCAGGGTCCAGCCCAGGGCAGAGGCTGGAAAACCTCCCCGTCTGTGCCCCAGCCGTGGTTCCGAGCCCGGGGCCCTGGGAATCTCATGGAGCCCGGGGCCCTGGGAATCAGCGCTGAAGGGGTTTGTGGCCTCCTCCTCCCCACCACGGCTGGAGGTGCCACAGTGGCCAAGGCAGAACTGGTGAAGAAAAACCTCCTTGGCTCACTGGTTCCACGTGGAACCTCCCCGGTGACACCGAGAGCCTGGGTTTGGTCTCAGCATTTTTTGGGCTGGTTTTTTCTGTTTTGCTTTGCAGGTGTTGAAGAGCCAAGGGAGGGGCCATTGCAGAGCGAAACTCTGCGTTCTCACCGGGTATTTTGGCAGCTCTGAAGGACTGGGGATTACTTCCTTTCCCTTTGTGCCTGGTTTTTAGGCAGGAAACATCTCGGAGGTGATGTCCTGCAGGCTTGGTGCCAGGGAGGATGAGAGGGGTGGGAAGCTGAGATGGTGCCGAGAGTGGGACCTGCTGGGTTGAGCCGTGAGAACTCAAAAATTGGGCCCTTCCCAAAACCCAGCTCAGGCTGATCCCTGTGGTGGATCCCCATCTGATGGATTTATGACTCTTCTCACATGGCTGGTGACGAACTGGGTGAGGTCCCTCTCGTCCCCAGCGCTCTTCTGCCCCCAAGCACCTTTCCCGAGCTCTGAATGTCCATGATCCCTGGACGTGGGACACGGACACGGAGACACTGGGGGCCCAGGACACGCTTTTCCCATGGGAAGCTTGGGCGTGAGCCTGGAGAGTGGCAGTGGTTTCATCAGTGGAGGTCGGAGCAGAAACCAGTTTGAACCCATTGCAGGGCTGGGAGATGGGTCAGCAAACGGGATTTGCAGGGGAAACACTTTGGGGTCGAGCATGGGGCTCTCACCCCTGGGATCGGGACTCCTGTGGGTCCCCAGCCGCGGTGACACCTCCGGTGGTGCCCCTGCTCCTCCTCGTCACTGGGAGCTGGTCTTTGGGGTCACCTGGAGGTCAGGCCGGAGGCTCAGACTGAACTCATTTCACCCCTCCTGGCTGAACCCACTCCTCAGCCTTGCTGGGCAGAGCAGGGCATGGGACACACCCGGCTGAGCCCCCACTGCATAAAAATCCTGGGGCCCAGGCCCTCCATGGGCTCCAGCCCTGGGAGACTGATGTTCCTCCTGATCCCTGGCCCTCCTTGGTGGTTTCTCCTGCTCTCCAGACCTCCTCGGTGATCCCTGTTTCTCCCTGGCCCTCCTTGGCTGTTGTTCCTGAGCCTCCCTGGTGCTCCCTCCTGCTCCCTGGCCCTCCTGGGTGCTCCCTCGCTCCCCGTGACTCCCACCACGATTCCCTGCAGTGAAAGGCGGGTGCTTCCCTTTCCTTTTCGAAGGAAAGACTTTTTTGGGCACTATCAGGTGTTTTTGGGGAACCCTTGGGTGCTCTGAGCAGCCTCAGGCCCTCAGGGCCCAGCACCAGTGATTGCTGGTTCAACTGGGGCAGCTCTGGGCATCACCAGCTGCGAGCACTGGTTTTGGGTGGCTGTGGACGGTTTGGGAAGCTGTGAGATGGTTTTGGGAGGTTGTGGGATGCTTTTGGGTGGCTGTGGGATGTTTTTGGGTGGCTGTGGGATAGTTTGGGAAGCTGTGGGATGGTTTTGGGTGGCTCTGTTATGGTTTTGGGTGGCTGAGGGATGGTTTTGGCAGGCTGTGGAACAGTTTGGGAGGCTGTGGGATGGTTTTGGGAGGCTGAGGGATGGTTTGGGAAGCTGTGGGATGGTTTTGGGTGGCTGTGGATGGTTTGGGAGGCTGTGGAATAGTTTTAGCCCAGCACCTCGGTGGTTACACACCTGCAACTCACAACCGCTGATTTCGGGGCAGGGTGGGGGTAATTTCCCCTCTTTATCTGAGACAGAAGCAGATGGTGGTTAATGGTTTATCCTGGTTAAAGGTTTATTTCTGCTGAACGTCCCTCTGGCTTTGAATGTGGAAAACCATCAGGTTTTTGTTTCCCTGAGTCTTCTTCCTGCCCATAATTCTGCGGAAACCTTAAGAGACCCTCCCGAGGCAACTTCCCCTTGTGCACGAGCCAAAAATCTTCAGTGGAGTCTGGAGCAAATGTGTCCAAGGTTTTAATTTCTCCCTCTTGCAGGCTTGGAGATGTTTAAACAACCCAAATACTCCTAACTCTGAAAAAAAAAACCCTATTAGGGTCCTTTTTTGGCTGTTTGCAGTGCTTTTAGCTGGGCATCCATCACCGGTAACGGCTGATGAAACCTGATGGGGCCATAAATCAGCCCTGCTTTGCATTCAAATGCAGCAATTAATCCCGGGGGTGTGGCTGCAATTAGATGACAAATTGTGCCTGCAGATTCACTTGCCTGCTTGGACAGCAGCCGCCCGTGTTTGCTCAGCCGCCGAGGCTTGGCCGAGGCTTTGCTCTTCCCCGGGGACGCGAGCGAGGAGCCCCGGGAGCTGCAGCTGCCCCGTGGGGAGCCTCTGGCCTCGGCTCCTTCATCTGGAGCTGGGCAGTCCGGCCTTTTGGCCGCCCTGGGTTGTCTGAGCCCTCCTTTTCCCAAGGCCGTAGAATCCTGGAATCATCAAGGCTGGGAAAAAACCTCCAGGGCCATCAGCCTCCCACCACGGGCAGCATTAACCCAGGTACCCCAGTGCTGCATTCCCGTGGGCTTTGGACACTTCCAGGGGTGGTGACTCCACCACTGCCCTGGTGCCAGGGCTGGACAACTTTTTCCATGAAGGAATTTTCCCAATATCCAACCTAAACTTCGCCGGGCACTTTATTCTTGTCCGTGTTCCCTCGGAGCCTGAGCCCCCCCGGCTGCCCCCTCCTGTCAGGGAGTTGTGCAGAGCCAGAAGGTCCAGGCTGAGCCCCTTTCCCAGCTCCCTCAGGAGTTCTCCAGACCCCTCCCTGGTGCTCCGGCCCTTCCCCAGCTCCATTCCCGGCCCTGGACTCGCTCCAGCCCCTCAGGGTCTCTCTTGCGAGTGGCCCCAGTGTGAGCCCAGAATTGAGACGCGGCCCCGGCCCAGCACAGGGAGCAGGATTTATCCTGACCATCCTCAGGCCTCGGGCAGGAGGATTTGGGCCCCCCCAGCCGGGGCAGGAGCTGCTTCCACCTCAGACACCCCTGGCAGTGCCTGATTTGGCCCCTTTGGGCTGGTTTTGAGACTAGGACTGGTCCTAAACAGCAACGGCCCAAGCTGAAAGCCCAGTGATGGCTCTGCTGCTGGGTCTGGCTCCTGATGATCCCGGTGCTGCAGGATGGCTCATCCATGGATGGCCTGGGATCACGGATCATGGCTCATGGCCAGGGCGGGCGGGCGCTCCCTACCCTGGGAAGGCTCTGATCAGCGACACTGAGATGTGGTTTTGCCGCAAAGCCTGAGGGGTTGGGGTGGCTGCTGGCACACAGGGGAGCTCTCAGGTACACTGCTGTTTCCATGGAAAGAAAGGAGGATTTGGGGGCTGGATGGTGCAGGAGGGATGAGCCAGCGCCAGCACAGCTCTGGTTGCTGCGGGGATGCTGCTGCAGGGAGGGAGCCCAGCTCTGCATTTGAGCTCAAAATCCAAACACAGCGTGGCAAAAATCCAGGACAAAGCCGCGGAGATGCAAGCCCTGATGTCAGCGGTGGGATAAGGCTGTGTTTGCACACCCAACACGCTTTCATCCACTGATTAACTGTTCCTACAGGGCTCCTTTGCGAAACACACCGAGGCTTTCTGTTCCAAGAGATAAGAAAACAAGCTGAGTTTTATATCCCTTCCCTGTGAGGGTGATAACAGCTTTCAGAATTCCTGTGGACTCTGATCTCCAAGTGGGGGGCTCCCGGTGAGGAAACAATTGGCTGTTGGGATAAGTAGCTTAAAAAATAAGGAATTTTTAAAAAAAGAATGGAGAAAGGACTCATTTTCTTTGGCTGCTTGGCAGGAAACCAACTGCCCTGTCCCCAGCTAAACCAGCTTCTGGGAAGGAGGGAAAAATCCCCACTGGTAAAAGCCGAAAGATTTGTTGGGGAAGAGGAATTGATTTATTTTTGTTCTTTCTGACTTTTTAGAAAAGGCTGATTGTGCTGAAACATTTCAGTTTGTTTTCATCCCCATTTTTAATCCTGGCTGCACAAGAGGGCTTTATTCCAACCTGCAGCTGCACCTTGCTCATGGGCACAGGAGCTGCCGTGCCCTTTGCCAAGCAGGATTAATGTCGAGTGGCAGAGCCGGGCCTGGATCCTGGAGGCCTCGTGCCAGGGGATTTATTTGGTTTATTTTGCTGGTTTGTGGTCATTTTTCAGGGGCTGTTTCTGCCATGGATCAGGTCCCAGTCCTCCTGAGTGGTTCTGTGCATGGAGAGGGTCCTCGAGGTCTTGTCCTCCTTTTCCGGCACGTCCTGGGGCTGGATGAAGGCACCGAGCCTGAGGAGCTCTTGTTCAGGGGGAACCCAGCCCAAAGCCTGGCTGGGGGAGCTGGGGCAGCTCAGAGGCCTCACCCCAGGGCTGCAGTTTAACAAAGCCGAGTTTAATCCTCTCCTTGCCTGCTGAGTTCTCGCTTTCTCCAGCCTCGAAACCCTCCTGGCTCCGGAGCTGACCTTTACCAACAAAGCCCCTTTGTCAGGCCGAGCTCAGGCCTGCGGGGTGGCTTTATCTTCCCTCCTTGTTACTCTTGATTTTTATTGATGCCACCACCAGGAGCCTTCAGAGGAGCCGCCGTTGGACTTTGTTTGGAAGGTGATTAAGAACAAACAGATCCTGGAAAGCCGAGGCAAAACCTTGAGCAAGAGGAAACTTGGCAGCGGGAACAGCCCCGATCCCGCCGGCGCTGAGCTGGAGTCCCACACGCCAGGGAAGCAGGGAAGGAACCATCCCTGGAGTCCGTGGAGTGCTGAGGCTGAGCTTTGGGAAGGGTGGATGGAAGGGAGAGCGGGGTTTTCCCTCAGGTGGAGCTGTTCTGGGGAGGGTTTTCCTGGTCACCTCTCCTTTCCCCATGGACAATCCCAGCAGAGGGCAGCAGGAGATGCCCTGGGCACCCTCTGCTCTCCTGAGGGTGCTGCTCCAGAGCACCCATGGCTTGGGCCAGGGCAGGGCCTGTCCCCTCCTGGTCCCCACATTGGGATGTCTGCTGAAAACTCCTGACTGTTCTGGCTTAAAAGAGATGTTTTTGGGGCTGAAGGAGTTGGAACTTATGAGAGTTAAGTTGGGGCTTATTAAAAGCTAAGCTGGGACTCATTAAAATTGTTGGGATTTATTAAAGAGGCATTTTTTGGGCTGTAGGAGTTGGGACTTATAAAAGTTGACTTGGGAGTTATTGAAGAGGCATTTTGGGGGCTGTGGGAGGTATTCAGGTGGGAACAGAAGCACCTTTGGATCTCCTCTTGCCCTCCTTGCTCTCTGGACATCTCCGGCCCTTTGCCTCCTCAGTGTCCTGGGTTTTTTTGGGCAACTCTCACCAATTCCATGGATTATGGTGCTGCCCTCCCATGCACTCTCTGGGGTCTCGGTGCACTATGGGGGCCAGGCAGGGCACTGGTGGCACTGGGAGCAGGGCAGCACTGGGGGGTGCCTGACCTGACCCCAAATCCCCACGATCTGAGCCAGGGAGCCAAACACGAACTCCAGGAGCTGCTGCTCAGGCGGAGGCCGCGTTCCTGGCCGGGGGGATGACAACAGGAAGGGTGGCTATTGGCCCTCGGTGGCCTGGGAGCAGTTTCCTGGCTCCTAATGAGGGATCTCATGGCACAACAGGCTGGGCAGAGGCTGAGTAGGAGGAGGAAGGCTCCGGAGGAGGTGGGTGCTGGCACAGCCCGTGCCATGACTAATGCCAACACCCAGGCCGGGCTCCCTCCTGGGGCACAGCTTGCTCCTCTCCGGCAGCATTTCAGCCCTGGAAGTGCTCTGTATTTGCACAAATAAAGTTTCCTGATGTGGAGCTCCAAGCTCTGTTCTGGGTTCTGGGTTCTGGGTTTGGTTGTGGGTTGTGGGTTGTGGGTTCTGGGTTCGGTTCTGGGTTCTGGGTTTGGTTCTGGGTTCTGAGTTCGGTTCTGCTCTGTTCTGTGTTCTCTGCTCTGTTCTCTGCTCTGTTCTGTGTTCTCTGTTCTCTCTCCTGGCTCAGCTCCCTCGTGGTGCTCCTGAGCTGCTCTCTGCCTGCTTGGGGCTCTCCAGAACTGCCCTGGAATTCCTCCTGGAGCGGGGAAGTGCTTCCTGGGCTGCTCGGACTTCCCAGCTGGGATTCAAACATGTCTGTGACGCTTTTCTCCCTCCCTGGGGTTTCCTGGCTTGTTTTCTCCTCGTACTTCTAGCGAGCCGGGCTGAGCTCCGGGGTGAAACCAGGCGCTGCTCTCCAGGACCCGAGGATTCGAGCGAAGCATTCAGGGATGCAAAACGGTTGGAGCTGGGAGCAGGGTGGAAGGGATGCACCCCTGATGTGGAGCTCTGTCCCCGCTCCCTCCTGGACAGAGCTGGGCCTCACCCTCTGCAAGGGGCAGAAACAAAGAGGCTCCTGCATCCCCTGGAAAAGTCCTCAGCTGGGCCATTTCCACCGGGTTTTGCTTCTTCTCATGCCCCTGTCCTTGTCCAGAAAACTTGGGGTTCAGGGAATTTAAATTATCTGGGGGAGATGTTCCTTAGTTAGACTTAAATAGAGCTGAAAGCCCTTTGAGGTGGAAAAAATATGAGGTTTCCAGACTGTTGCAACCCGTGAAAATTGTTGGTATTTTCCTCCCTCCAGAAAAAAACATCCAGTTTTTAAAGCCAAGCAGTGATTACCTGAGGATGGAAAAGGTACTCGGGAGTGAGGAACTGTCTGTGAAATCTTCTTAGAGCAGAGCAGCTGCTCATGGGCATGTTCAGGGAATAACCCTTAATTAGAGCAAAACCACTCAGGAATGGTAATGAAGTGCCTTTGGAGTGGTTTCACCTGGTGAGAAACGTTTAAATTAGGGCAAAAAAAAGCTGGTAATAAAGTGTAATTCACCTTTTTATACCCCAAACCGAGGTGGAGCTGTGTGGCTTAGGGAAGGGTGTGGGGTGGGATGGGATGGGATCCATGGGATGGGATCCTTGGGACGGGATGGGATGGGATAGGATGGGATGGAAACTCCTGTTTTGAGGGAGAAGCAGGGAAAGCAGCACAGCACTGCAGGTAAATCAGGTGTGAACGCATGGGTTTGTACCTGGCCTTGCTGTTCCTGCTGAAATAAAGGTGGATTTTTCTGTGAAAAGCCAATTTCTGCTCAGGGAGGGAGTGGGGCTCCTCTGCCTCCCAGCCTTCCAATCTCATTAAAAATCGGCCTGAAGAAGCTGGAATGTTGAAGAAGTAATAACAATAATAGCAATAATAAATTCTCCATTGGTTTTCAAGCACTGCTGTTCCCATTCCTGGACAGGTGAGGACAGGTGGGAGGACCTCAGGCTTTCCCAGCCCTGACCTGGGCTCTGCCCGGGCCGGGTGAGGTCACGGGGTTTGCTGGATGCCAAAATCCAGTCTGGATTAAATTCCCCTCCCTGCCTGGACGAAATCCTCAGGGCCAGGGAAGCCGGGCGGGGAAGGAGCTGCGGGCTCCGTGTTCCTGAGGGCTCCCGCTGGGCTCAGCTGCACCCACCCTGCTCTGGGGTCCCACTGACCCCAAACCCCCCCGGCAGCGCCTGAGCTGGGCTCGGGGCTGGGCTCTGGGTGGTTTTTGTGCTGACACAGAGCTGGAGCCGCAGAGCCTCTGATTCATCCCGGGAGGGCTCACACCCAGCCCGGGCTCCTTCCCGGGGCGCCGATCACTTGGGGGGGCTGGGCACACCTGGGGGAGGCTGTGGTGGTCCCCAGTTCCCAGCAGGACTCCCACATCCCTGCTCCGGTGTGGGGATGGATGGTGTTCCGAGCTCCAAAATCAGGGGGATGGCCAAGATTCCCAGTTTGGGGGGGCTGAATGCACCCTTGGGTGCATCCTCAGGGTCCTGGGGCGCAGGGGGAGCATGCTGGGGGGGTGCAGGTTTTGGGGGCTGCCCTGCCCCAGCCCCTGAGAGGGGTCTCCGGGATCTGGACGTGCTTTAATCTCCCTGGGGCTGGTGCTTTTCCCATCTTCCCATGGGAAAGGGGGCGAATATCCTTCAAAAGGGGAAACTGAGGCGTGGGGGTCCTCAGCCCATCCCTGAGGATGGGTGGGGGGGGTTGCAGAGTTTAATTTCCTGGCCCTGCTGCTGATCCAAAGGGCTTTTCTACCTCCCTTCCTCCTCCTGCCTGTCCCCAACCCCTTCTGGGGACAACTGGGGACATGAAGGTGCTGCTCCCCCGGCTCAGCCAGGACTGCGGCTCCAGGGGTGCCAAAATCCAGGTGACGCTGCCCATCTTCCCCGGCCAAGGCTGCAGGACCCTCCTGGCTGGGATCGAGCTGAACCTGGGACCGGGGAGCTCCAGGGAAGAGTCTCCCTCTTCCCTGAGGGTCCATGGTGGAAACCTCCCCTGGGCAGCAGGAGGAGAGGCTGGATCTGGGGAGTGGGTGGGAGGGAGCTGGGCCAGGGCCTGTCCCGGTGCCCCTGTGCCGGTGTTCCTGTCCCAGTGTCCCTGTGCCGGTGTCCCTGTGCCGGTGTCCCTCTCCTGGTATCCCTGTCCTGGTGTCCCTATACCGGTGCCTTGGCCGGGAGCTGCTCTGGAAGAGGGTTGTGGTAGAACTGGAAGAGCAGGGCCAGAGCAGAAGGTCAGGTGAAGGTGTGGGTTTGGCACAGGCGAGGGGCTGGGGAGTTGTGGGTCACTTTTTGAGGGCACCCGTGGAGCTGTCTGGGAGAACTGGTACGGCCGGAGTCAAACTGGGCGTGTGGGAAGGGATGGAAGGGCTGGAAGGATCACTCCTGCTCCTCCCAGCCCATGCCAGCCCCGAGATGGACTCCCAGCTGCCTGGACCTGCTGCTCTTCCCCACTCCATCACAAGTGCCCACTTATCCTTCCCAGGACTGATGTCTCCCTTTCCAACCCACCAGCTCCCACAGGATTCGGGGTCTGAGCCCTTGCTGTTTCCCTGACCCTTTGGGATAAGTTTGCATCCAGCTCAATCCCTTTTCCCTCCTAAACCTTGAGACTTGAGCAGATTTGCACCCAGGATTTTTTTTTAACTTTCCTTTATTCGCAATAAATAATGAAGTATAATACAAAGATCTCAACACAGAATCCAAAAAGTCTCGTTCTTTGGGAATAAAAAGGACTCCCAGCACCAGGAAAGGTGAAAGAGCATCTACGAGCAGCCCCAGGGCTGGGGGGTAGCTGCACCCCCCTGCCCTAAGCGGTCATTCCCCTTCCCCCGGGGCTCCAGGCGTTCCCATACCTGGGCCAGGTGAGGTCCTGCAGGTGCCCCAAGGCGGGGTCTGGGGCCCTGCCGTGGTGCAGAGCTGCACCGGGAGGGCAGGGATGGAGCCGAGTGCGCCGGGGCTGGCTGAGGGGCTTTGTGGCTGCGGGGAAGCTGGCGAGGTTCTAGAGCTCATGCAGGGGTTCTTTACACACACACAGAGCCCGCGGCCCTCCTGCGTCCTGCGGGGCCCGGATGGGAAGTGTGGAGTGAGAGTCTGCAGCTGCAGCTGGGTGCGCTCGTTGCCTGGCTTTGGGGCACGCGTGAGCCCACGTGTGGGGCTTCCTCCCCTTGCTCGGCTTGGCTGGTCCAGCTGCTCTCATGGCGGGGTCAGCTCCATGGACTTCTTCCTCTCCTCCCGCTGCTCTTCCCACTCCTCCTCGGACTCGTAGGTGCCCTTGATGATGGCCACCCTGTCGGACATGTTCATGCAGTAGGGGACCAGGATGTAGAAGTAGAGCAGGGAGGCCAAGCATGCCCCGAGGATGGGCCCGACCCAGAACACCTGGAAGGCGACAGGGACGCGGTGAGAGCAGCTCCCGGGGCTGGTGCTCCAGGTCTGCTCACGGCACCACCACCCATCCCTGCTCCACGTCTGCTGCCACGCGGAGAGAGGAAAATACCTGTTCCAGAGACTTCTGGGGCTGAGCCCCCCTCAGCCTGTGCTCGCTGAGGGCCCAGCCTGCTCTGCAAGGCTGGGGCTGAGCTTGCATGAAGTGCTGGGTGAGAGCAAAGACCGAGCTGGGCTTCTCTGTGGGCTTCCCTCCCCTCAGATGATGCACCCATGGTGCTCAGAGGGCACCACGGCTGATTTCCATCCCTGGAAGTGTCCAAGGCCAGGCTGGACGGGGCTTGGAGCAACCTGGGCCGGTGGAAGGTGTCCCTGCCCATGGCAGGGGTGGGACTGGATGAGCCTTTAGGTCGTTCCCACCCAAACTATTCTGGGATGGGTTCATTTCTGTCCCCTCTTGGGCTCTGTGCCAGGGGATTAACTGTTCCCAATGCGTCAAGGGGCAAAACCTCCCTTGTTCTCCTTTTAATCCTTCCTGCCTGTGGTGGGCTCTGAAACCCCCACCCCTGTCATTCCCACGGCAGTCCCTGCCCTGTCCCTACGTGGCCCCCATCTGTCCCGGTCCCCAGTGCCACCAGCACTCACCCAGTGCGCGGGGCTGAACCTCCTGGTGACGACCGCGGGCCCGAAGGAGCGCGCAGGGTTCATGGAGCAGCCAGTGAAGTAAATCTGGAGGTGTGGAAAGAACGCTGGGTTAAGGAGCAGATCGGAGCCTCTCTTTGGGAGCGGGGACTGAAGTGGCCCCCGACGGTGTCTCTGTTCCAGAGGGCTGGAGACGCCCCCTCACCACGAGGGAGCCCCGAGACCTCCCGTGTTGTCTCTCCCAGAGCAGCTCCCTCAGGACCAACTGCACGAGGACGTTTTGGGGAGTTCTGTGCCCACAGGCCTCTTGCCCCAGACTCACCCCCACCAGGTGGCCCACGGTGACGGAGAGGCCAATGGACAGCGCGGGGGAGCCGACGCCGCTGCGCCGGTTGTCCGTGGATGCAAAGATGCAGGCGGCCAGCTGGAAGGTGAGGATGATCTCCACCACGAGGGCCTGGCCTGGGGTTATGTTGTTGTTGAGCTGGAACCACGAGAGTGACAATAAGTAACACTCCCTGGGGCTCGGCACCACCGGGAGGGCTCCTAGTGCTTTGCTGGTAGATTTGGGAGGGTGAAGTTGGATGAGAAGCCCCCCAGGTTCCCTGCCCAGCCCCTGCTCGGGCTCCCTGCTCCTTCTCTGAAAGGAAAGAAATGATCTTTCTTTCTTTGCAGTTCTCCAAAATCTGTCTCTCCCCCGAGCCTGTCCCTCCCCTGGGCTCTCCACATCTCTCTCCACTTCCCTGTCTCCATAACACTGAATGCCTTCCCTCCAGATCCCTTTTTCCCTGCATTTCTTTCCCCTCTGGTTCTTGCAGGCTTCTGCACCCTGACTTCTGCCCTGCATTGTGTGGAAGACCTGCCCAGGAGGATGAGGAGCAGCTGGGATGGGACGGAGGGTGAGGGTTGGGATGAAGGCCATGGGGGTGAGATGGGCTGTTGTGTCCCAGTGACTCCGCACAAAACCCTGGGGACTCTCAGGGGGACTCAACCCCACTGGGCATGGGAAGGACAAAGTGACCCAACACATCTCAGCTCATTTTTTAGCCAAATCTGGCTTGTTTGGGATATGGAACCTGTGGAATGAGAGGCTTTGGAGCTCCTCATCCCAGTGACCGAACCCTCTGCAATGTCTGTGCTGCTCCCAGGGGTCCAGACCTGGCCGTGGTTGGAGCGGCAGCTCCACCACTCCCATTCCAGGTGTTTTCCCAGCACTGCCCCGAGGGTTTCAGGCTGTACCTCATTCCCACTTATCTCCGAGGGTCCTGCTGTGCCCCCTCCTCCCCTGGGAGCAGCCCCTGCTGCTCGCAGCCCCTTGACACCGTCCCGCTCCTCGCTCCTTCTCTAGCTCTCCCCCACCACCTCTCCCATCCCTCTCCATTCCCAGCTCCCCCAGCGCTCTGGTTCCAGTGGGCTCTGCTCCCCCTGCCCATACTGGTCTGACTGGGCTCTGCTCCCTCCCTCCCCCTGCTGCTGGCACGGCTCCTATCCCGTGCTAATCTCCAGGTGGAGAGGCTGCTCTCGGCAACATCTCAATGGTGCGGGTGACTCACGGGGCCCTCAGGACAGAGGAAGCCCTCATTAAAGGAGGGAAAAACATCCCACTCATCACCCGCACAATAAAGCCGTCATGTCAGAGCTCAGCTTCACTCCTGGCCCGTTCCCAGCTCTCCTGCGTGCGGGACACAGCACTGAGGACCCATCCCGATGGACTCTCCTCCCTGTGTCGGCGCCGAAGGGAAGGCCAGGGAAGAGGGGAGCGCCCCGGGCAGGGACTCACCGCGTTGATGGCCAGATTGCCACGGGTGTTGGCGGGGGTGACGCCGTAGAGGATCCCGGCGCCGGCGATGGCCCCGACCAGCTGGGCCACGATGTAGAACAGCGTGCGGAGCAGGGAGATCTGGTTGCCCACGAAGAAGGCGATGGTCACAGCAGGGTTGATGTGGGCGCCGCTGATGTGGCCGAAGGCCTGCACCAAGGTGCCGATGGCCAACCCGAAGGCCAGCGCAATCTGCAGGATGCTGGGCAGGGCCGATGGCCACTTCAGCGCCGAGCCCAGCCCGATGAAGACGAAGATGAGCGTGGAGAGGAACTCCACAAAGACGGCTCGAGCAAAGGCCAGAGTTAGTATTTCCTTCTTCATGGTGGGAGCAGGTGGAGGGTAGCCAGGGAGGAAGAAAGTTTAGGATTGCTCTGTGTCCGGGCTCTGGTGTGTGCACCCAGGTGTAGGGCCATACCTATCTATATATGCAAGAGCAGCAGGAGCTGTGTTACAGGGCGGTGGGTGGAGCCAGGGAATTAGCCAGTCCTCCCAAATTATCATGTGAACCTGGAAAAGTTTCCATCTGAAAATGTCTTCACAGCCTCTTGGTGAACCAGTGACTCAGATATTGGTGGCATTTCTCTCCTTTCCCTCTGCAAACAAAGAGCCCCTATAGGGTGTCTCTGTGGTCGTTAAATAACGAGGTTGCATAACAAGGCTGAGCTCCCTCCTCTGCTTTTCCCTTTTACTGCCTCTCGCCAGGTCCTGGGTGTTTCATTAGCACAGGTGTAGTTAATAATCCCTCCCTCCCTCCCTGTGCTTGCACTGTTCCTGTTGGAAAACCCTCGTTGGGCTGGAGGAGCTCTCCCGGGGCTGGGCTACGGGTGCGCTCAGCTTCCATGGGACCTTGAAATGTGAAGGAAAATTCAACAGCTGGAGCTTCTCCCAGGCTGTCAAGAGAGCTCAGCTCCAGGAAACAAGGGGTTTGCAGTTGTCCAGGGAGCAGAGAAGGGTTTGGGGGAAACTTTGTCCATCTGGGGAGCTGTAGATGAGCCGGAGCTTCCTTGAGGTGTGCGGATGGAGAAATGGGATGGTGTAACTGGGATGGAGAGGGCTCCTGGCGCCAAGCCTGGCTGGGAGCCTCCGCTCCCTTTCCTCTCTGCTGCTCCTTCCAGAGCACTGCAACAAGTGCTGGAACTGGGGGCTGCTCCCAGCCTGCAGCCGGGAACGGCGTCTCCTCCCCTGCCACCTGCGCCCTTTCCTTTTCCTTCTGCCTTTCCAGCTCTTGCTCAACAAGCCGTGATTTTGCTCCTGGGAATGCCAGCACCGAGCCACCGGCTCCGTATGGATGCAGGCCGTGTTTACACCTCTCCTTTCATGTTCCCGGGGCGCTGCCCTCCATCCCAAACCCATCTGTCTGCAGATCCTCGGCTGGCAGGGAGCGGCAGGGGAGGCTCTAGGGGCTGTGCACACGGAGCTCTTGGGGACTGAGGTTTTGGGGCGGAAAAGGTCTCAGGTGACACTTAACAAAGAATGCTTGGTTCTCTTGTAGCCCTCGCAGCCTTGTGCCAGGATCATTTTTTTTAGATGGGTTTGGGTGCCAGATCTGCTCTCCTTGCTCGGTTGATCCACGTTTCCTTTCTCGAGTGATGCCCAGGCCGGGTTTATCCCTGGCTGCCAGGTCCCTCCACAGGGGCAGCCACGCTCCAGCACTCAGCTCTGCAGGCAGGACATTGGTAAAATCCTCCCTAAATCCAGAAAGCTGGATTCACTGCTGCCTTCTGAGGAGGCTGTCACCCCTGGGGGGTCAAACACCAGAAGGATTCCTGTCCAGAGCAAGGAGAGGGGACTTCTTGTCCAGAACTGGAAATAAATGAGCTTTTCTCTTCCTTTGTACGCAAAATCCTGAGCAAAACAGACCTGGAGGGCCTCGAGGGACTGAGGATCTATTACAGCCTTAATTCCTGATAATGGCTTTCTCCTGGATCTGCTGATCCCGGGGCTGATTGCAGAGTCAAAGCCCGGATCTGTTATCCTCGAAACACCTGGTCCGTTGGCGTGTTTTGGTGAAAGTTTTGCAAGCTGGTATTTCAAGACACCCTGGCCGGATTCCAGCTGCAGTAATTACTTGCCACTTCCCTTCAGCCTGTCTGTGGCTCCAGCTGGATAGAATGCTCCCCGTTCCCATCCTCCAAACCCTTCCTCAGTGTTCCCATCCTGGATCTCCTTTGGCGGTGGCTGCATTTTGCTCCTCCAGCACACTCCTCGCTTTGGCCGAAAAGCCAAAAAAATGCTCTTCCAGCCTCCCAAGTGTGGATGATAATAAGCAAAATCCTGCAGCTGACTAGGGCATATAATCAGATACGGCTGGAAATGACAGGGAGAACTTCCGGAGAGAAACGAGACATTTCTCTCCCGACACACCACGCAAAGCCTCTTTTCCCGAGGCAGTTTGGGAACCTTTTCTCACCGGGACATTCCTGCTTGGCTGCTCTGATGTCAGCCGTGGCGTGGGGAAGGCTCCCTGTCCTCTCCCTGGCCCTGTGCCCTCTGAGGAGCTTGGCTGAACTGAAAGTGCTTTGATGTGTCAGGGTTGATGGAATTGGGCAAGGAGCTGGCAGGCCCTGGGCAGGCGGTGCTGACAGACGGACACCTACGTGGAGGGGTCACGCACGCCTCGCTTCACCGCCCTGCAGGACACAACATGGGGAGGCTTTTGGCAGCAAGGGCAGGTTTGACTGCCTCCTTCCTCCTCCTCATCCTCCTCCTCGTCGTCCTTGTCCTCCAGCTCCTCCTGCTCCTGCTCCTCCTCCTCCTCCTCACTGGCATCAGCAGACAAACAACACAACCCAAACCCACCCAAATCACGCAGCGGAGGGACCCCAAAGCGGGGAGGGGGTGGGAGGGAGGCAGCTGCTGCCTCATCCTTGCCTGGGGCTGTCCCGGGCTCTGCCTCGCCCATGGAGGCATGTGTGTCATTGAGGCCACCCTGTGCCAGTCCCTGTCAGTCCCTGCTGTCCCCACTCTGCCCAGTTCCTTGTTGGAGCCTGCGCGGGGCTGGCGTTAATTTGCTCTTGTGAATTTGCATTTCCTCGCTGTTTTGGTGAGTTCAGCTCCATGCTGCACCTCGGGGCCTGGCAGAGGCTGCTCCAAACTCAGGTCACAAACACCGCTGAGCCCAGCTCCAGCCGGGGTTGGGGATTTCCTCCTTGCCTGGCTCTGTACCTCAGCCAAGGACCTTAAAACTGGCCCAGTAACAGAGGCAGGAACAACAACAGTGACAGGATGTCCCGAACAGGAGACCCCAAATCTGCTGGAACTGGGATCAGAAACACAGAATCAACTGAGCTGGAAAAGACCTCTGAGATCTTCGAGTCCAGCCCATGACCTAAAGTCGTGGGCTGGGATTGGATGACCCAAAGACCGTGGCTGGGATTACATCAGAAGAGAAAGTTTGGTTCATTTTTTGAAGAGAAAAGGTGTTTCTTGCTGGCTCAGCTTCAGGATTTTGCAACAAGGCATTGATAAGGAAAAACTGAAATACCACAGAGCAGAAGCAGCAAACTTTGCCCTCCTGATCTTCAGCCCGGGGGCTGCAGGGAAGGGTTTGCTGCTGCTTTGGGATGCACCTGTGCAGGTGCTTCAGATGGGGCTTTCAAGGGTCCCTCTTATCTGACCCCCATCTGCTGCCCTCTCTTTGAAGCTGAGGGATGACACTGCTGGCCCGGGGCTGGTGGCTTTTCCACTTTCTCCTGCCCTGCAGCAACGAGGCTTTGGCTTCCTTTAGTCACAGCTTCAGAGCCAAAACGCTGTGACATTGAGTTTTGGGGCTGTCCCGAGGGTGTCCTCCAGCCCTCAGTGGCTGCCGAGGGTCACAGTGGCCTGGTGACCTGTGCTCCCTAAACACGGATGCCACCCAAACGCTCTCTGAGTGCTGCCTGGTGACACAGCTTAATGACAGCGTTGCTCTGCTCTTTGCTCAGTAATTCCTGGCGGTCTCGAGGCAGCTCTGGGGCTGCTCTGCCTCCTCAGGAGTTCATTTGCATTGAAATAATCCTTAAATTGTCCCACGGGATAATGATGAGTATCAGGGAAAGCAAAAGCCCGGCTGGAAAACCAGATCACACAGTGGGAGAGGTGGGATGAACCCCCGGTGCCCTGATGTTCAGGTCCAGCCCTTTCCAGCAAAGCCACCGGCACCAGGGACATCCAAAGGCTCCCTTTCCACTCCCTTGGAATTCTTACGGGCCGTTTGCTGTGTCCTCGGGATTCAGACGAGTTTGGGCAGTGCTGCTTTCCCCTGGACAGGTGTTTGCTGTGGAGATGTCTGCACCTGTGCCGTCCTTCCTTGGTTTACCAGGAGCACACCTGGGAATAAACTGAAAGGATGTGGGGAGGGAGAGGTCCCTGGGAAGGGATTTCCCCCTCCCCCTGGCAGTGCTGTCCTGCCTGGGCTGGAGGAGCTTCAGCTGCACCAAGGCAGAGGGACCTGAAATCACAACCAGGCTCTGAATCGCCTGAAAAACACCAGGAATAAATGAACGAGTTCTTGATATCATTGCAGGAATCTGGAAACTCCTAAAAACATCCTGGGGGTGCCAGGGGGTGAGAGCTGGACAGGACCCAGAGACCCCCGAGCCTGGGCTGAGCCCCAGCGTGGGCAGAGGGGAGGGGGGTACTGCCCCTCTGCCCCGCTCAACTGAGACCCCACCTGCAGAGCTGCCCCAGCCCTGGGGCCCAGCACGGGGAGGACCTGGAGCTGCTGGAGAGAGCCCAGAGGAGGCACCAGGGTGATCAGAGGGAGGGAGCAGCTCTGCTGGGAGGAAAGGCTGGGAGAGCTGGGAGTGTCCAGCCTGGAGAAGAGACCAGGGGTGACCTCACTGTGGCCTTCCAGTGCCTGAAGGAGCTGCAGGAAAGGTGAAGGGAGGCAAATTCGAAGGGCCTGGAGTGCCAGAACAAGGGGGAATGGCTTCAAACTGCCAGAGGGCAGGGATGGATGGGATATTGGACAGGAATTCCTCCCTGTGAGGGTGGGGAGGCCCTGGAATGGATTTCTCAGAGCAGCTGTGGCTGCCCCTGGATCCCTGGCAGTGTCCAAGGCCAGGCTGGATGGGGCTTGGAGCAGCCTGGGACAGTGGAAGTGTCCCTGCCATGGCAGGGGGTGGGATGGGATGAGCTTTAAGGTCCCTTCCCACTCAAACCCTCCCATGGTTTTGTGAAAAGCCAAGATTTTCACACAATTCCTTGCCTCCAAGTGCCCAGGGTTTCGCAGCAGGCCACTGGGGACACTGGGGAACGGGAAAATCCATTTTTCCCCCATTCTGCCTCTGAGACTCGGAGCAAATGCACCATGGAATTCCTCAGCTTTAAAATGTTCACTGGGGAGTTAAGGAGACCCATGCTGGGAACATCCCTTGTGCCATCAGGTCTGGAGCTGAAGATTCTTGCACTGAGTGGCATCTGGAAATGCGGGATTTTTCTTTCGATTGTTTGAATTCCTGGGAAATTTGGATAAAAATTGAAGTAGAGCCTCCATTCTCTCCAGCAGATCCTTTGGCAGAACCCTGGGAAGCAGGTCTTACTACAAGCCCTGGAAAGAGCAGAATTTTGGGATGCTTGGCTTTCCCTCGGAGCATCAGCACCTTCTGGGATGCTCTGTGGTCATCTCCTACCCCTGGCCCTGCCTTCTCCTCCTGCCCTCCTGGCTCTGGCCCCTCCTCAAGGAAAGCACGCTCAGGAAATATTTCTCCATATGTAAATAGATCCATAAAAACAATGATGTAAAATAATGATGCACCTGATCCCAGGCAGGTCACGGCATTGCAGGGAAGCAACTGCTGGAGGCTCCCACAGCCTCCGGGGGTGGGACTGGGAGGATTTGGAAACGTCAGGCCCAGGAATCCCCAGCAGAGAACTCGGCTCTGCCCCGCACCCTGGGCCGAGCTCTGTCCTCCTGTCCCACAGGTGTGACCAGGGGCTGAAGGGGTTTGTCCTGGGCTGGGATTTCCAAGATGCAGGTGGGTTTGGGCTTCTCCAGGCCATGACTTTATTTCCGTGTTCTCCCAGCCCTTTCCCCGTTTCCCCACGTGGTGCAGAAACCCTCCAGGCGCTGGGATCGAGGTCGGTGTTCCCAGGTTCTCCCAGATTCCCTGAGCAGGGATTTGGACGCTCTCAGGTCGCCCTCAGCTGCCCCTACAACAGGTGAGGGGTCAGTGGGTGGGTGTGGCAATGCTCCTTCCCGGAGCTGGCGTGGGGAGCGGAGGGAGTTCCTTGGGAATGACTGCAAATGGTATCAGGAGCTGTGAGGAGCAGGACCAGGGCAGGGCTCCCTCGCTGGGCTCTGCTGAGGCCCCTCGGATGCTGGGGGCCCTCTGGGCCTGCGCTGCCGAGAGAGACCCTGAGGGGCCAGAGCCAGCCCAGGGATGGGAGTGGAGCTGGGGAAGGGCTGGAGCAGCAGGGAAGGGGCTGGAGAACTCCTGAGGGAGCTGGGAAAGGGGCTCAGCCTGGAGAAAAGGGCGCTCAGGGGGGACCTTGTGGCTCTGCACAACTCCGGAAAGGAGGGAGCAGTTGGGGCGGGGGTCGGGCTCTGCTCCCGGGGAACAACAGGACAAGGGAAATGGCCTCAGGCGGTGCCAGAGGAGGTTTGGTTGGATATTGGGAAAATTCCTCAATGGAAAGGGTTTTCCAGACCAGGCACAGCTGCTCAGGGCAGGGGTGGGGTCCCATCCCTGGGGGATTTCAAAGCTGTGACACTTGGGGACATGGTCAGGGGTGGCCTTGGCAGTGCTGGGGAAACACTTGGGCTCGCTGGTCTCCAAGGCATTTTCCAGCTGAAACAATCCCATGATTCCAGGAATATGGCAGCCAAGCAGCAAAGGCAAGGAAGGGGATGGGGACATGTCCAAAATGCTCCGGAATTTCTGCAGCTTTGCAGAAGGATCAGCCCAAAGCTGAGGCCACCCCTGAGCCCAGGGTGGGAGAAGGGGAAAACCTCGTGGTCTTGGGGGTGAGAGGACATGGGAATGCTTCAAATCCTGGCTCAAAGCACTCCCCCGGGATCTGACATCCCAAGTGTTGCCAGTTTAGGGAGGATTATGGTCGGTCCACGGCAGCTCCGGGTTCCTGACCCTGCCCTCCAGTTCCAGCCCCCCGGTGCGATCTGGAGTGTCCGGGTGGTTTCCTGACAGGGAAGTTTGGGAAGTGACACAGCTCCACAGGGAAGGTGAATTTGTATTCCCGGGAAGACTAGGGCTGCTTCAGCCACGGGGCTGAGGGGTTTGGGGTCTGGGAGGTGACTTTGTAGGACTTTATATCCATTATTTACCATAAATGTGTCAGGGTTTTCTGTAAGTGTGTCAGTATTTGATCCCCATGTCGGAATTCAGGGGGTAAAAGGGAATTTAGAGCCCTTCATGTGGAAGAGAAGAGCCATTATCAGGCATTAAACCTCAGGTTCAGGCCCTGCGAGACTTAAACATTGTCAGGGTAAATAATAAATGAAATGCTTTGAGCTGGAGAAGAGACCTTGAACACACCAAGATTAATTTAAATAAATAATTGAATTCAGCTGTGGCTTTTTCTACAGCAGAACATGCACAGGCTGACTGCTGGAAAAGTCTGTTGGGATTTTCCTGCACACATACATGGATTCATTTTCCTTTAAAAAGTATCAAAAACCCGAAATGACTTTTAAAAGTGAGCATTTGATAAGAGAAATGCAGTTTGACACTGGGAGTGATTTAAACCACGATTTTATTGCCATTGCTGAGAACAGAGGGAATTTTTGAGAAGCCTCTTCTGAGCTAAAATTCAAATTCACTGCTGAGGAGCGAAGGGAAGCAGGATCCCTGTTTTTGGGTGGATCAAACCAGGGCTGGACGTGCTGCCTTGGCAAAGCCCTCTGGGGGTATTTGCATGGACTGGCTGTGGATAAACACCTGGTCTGGCCCAGATCAAAGCTGGGCTCCCTCCTGCTCCCTCCAGCAACAGCCGCTCCAACACATGAGGAAGAGCACGGGGAGAGAGGGAAGGATGGAGCTGAGGGGAGGAGGGGATGGCGCCGGTGCAGCAGAGGGAGAAGAGCAGCATTTGGTTGGGGGTCCTGTCAGAGCAGGGGGAGGGAAATGATCCATAATGATCCATAAAACATCCCTTAGATTCGGAATTGGGCCCAGTCTCATTGAATATTCCCATTAACAGCCTTTCCAGAGAAATCCTGGTGGGGCCGACGCTGCTGGGGTTCACTCTGGGAATGGAGAACTTGGGGCAAAGCAAGTGAAACAGGGTTGAATTAATGGCTGAAAGAGCAAAGTTCACCCAGAGACCAACCCAAATTCCTTGGCCAGGCTGAGGACCGTGACCAGGTCCTGACAGGGCAGAGGGAAGGGGCAGTAGGGGTTTGGAGGGTCTGGAGTGATGCAGCATGAGAAAGGGATGTGGGAAGCAAGTGATGGAGATGAGGAGGAATTCCTGCCTGTGAGGAGGCTGGCACGGGGTGCCCGGAGCAGCTGTGGCTGCCCCACCCCTGGCAGTGTCCAAGGCCGGGCTGGACGGGGCTTGGAGCAGCCTGGGACAGTGGGAGGTGTCCCTGCCATGGCAGGGGTGGCACTGGGTGGGGTTTGAGGTCCCTTCCCATCCCACCCATTCCATGGATCTGATTCTTCACACCCGAAACACTCTGGGTGTGAAATCTTTCCTTCGTGTGTTCCAGGCGATCTGAGCCTCCGAGGGGAACAGGACCATGGGAAAGAAAGGAAAACCAGGGAGAGAGAGGAAGGACAACCCTGGCCCCATGATAAGCTGGGGATGAGTTTGGGCTGTAACCCGGGTTTTTTGTTTCACAGCAGAGAGAATTTGCCCGTGCTCCCCCATGGGGCCTGCAGGGACTCCTGGCCACGCTCCCAGCCCCATCTTCCCAGGAAAGCCCCTGTGGGAGCACTTCTGTGTCCCGTGGCGGGTGGGATGTGGCACTTTGGTCCCTTTCACAGCAGAACATGTCGTGTGTGACACTCATGGCTCGGACAGAGCGCTCCTGCTCCTGCTCCTGCTCCTGCTCCTGCTCCTGCTCCTGCTCCTGCTCGTGTGTGAGCCAAGAGCTGAGTGGGGACTGGAGAGGGGAGCAGAGTTCATCAGCAATGAGGCATCGGGTGGCAACCTCCACACCCAGGGTAATGAACACTCTCCAGGCTCCTCGGAGCTCTCCGGGAGGGAACAGCCTCAGCCAAGCTCCGTGTCCTGCGAGGGGGACGTGGAAGAGGGCATCCCAGGGGGTCCCAGGGTCCTCGTTCCTGCAGGGTTGGGATTTACTGGTTCTCCCCCAGATCAGAAACCCGCTGGGCATGGGGAGAGCTGGGGACAGGAGGTGGGTGGGACCAGCACAGCATCTCCCCAGGAGAAGAGTCAACGTCAGTGCCCCAGGAGAAACGAAGGGAGAGAGGTGAGAGGCGAGATGCTCCTCTGGACAGGTGCTGAAACCATGCCAGAGGTTTCCAGCTCCTCTCTCGGCCCAGGGAGAGGTTTGGCTACACCTTCTCGGACATCCCCCTGGGCAGGGTCTGGGGGGAGTGGAGCTCCACGGACTGGCGCCGCCGGACCTCGCGCTCGGCCCAGTCCTGCTCGGGCTCGCAGCCCTTGAGGATGGCCAAGCGCTCCGAGAGGGTTTTGGCCTGCGGGAACAGGATGTAGTTGTAGAGGATCGAAGCTGCTGCAGCCCCAATCAGGGGGCCCACCCAGAACACCTGGGGAGGAGAGAAGAGTGGGGTGAGCAAAACCCAGCCTGGCTTTGGGGGGTGGGGAGGAGCCGGGATCTCTGAGGGGCATTCTGGGGGCTTGGGCTCCTTCCTGGCAACAAAACATGATGTCAGCTCTGCTTCGGCCATCGCTGGGGACCTGAACTCTGCTCCAGTGCCTGGATATTCCCAACGATCCTCTTCCACCTTTCCCCCTCTGCTCAGAGCTCTGCATTAATGACAGGCCCATTGTGGATGTGCTGAGTGATGTGGGATCATCTGGAGGAGCATTTTCCTTCCCACTCATGGATTGCTGTGGGAGGAGGAGGAGGAGGAGGAGGAGGAGGAGGCACTGGCCTGGGCCAGACCTTGGCACACATCAGGGACCACCACAGCTCTGCCCCCAGCCAGGCTCTTTGCAGATGAAAACAATAAAATCATGGAATTTCCTGAGCTGGAAAGGACCCACGAGGATCCTCAAAGCCCATCTTCTGGCCCTGCTCAGGATAACACCACCAATCCCACCCTGCGCCTGAGAGCACTGCCCAAAGGCTCCTGGAGCTCTGGCAGGTTCAGAGTCGTTGCCATTCCCTGGGGAGCCAGGGGATGTTCCCAAAGGTGTACCTAGATCCAGGAACCAGGAAAGCTCCCCGGGACTGGCAGCAGCTCCGCGCTCCATTGGTTTTTCCCTGTGCTAAGTCATGTCAACAGACCTCACACCCTGATCCTGTTGCAATGCTCCCAGTGTGGAGTTTGGAAAAGCCAGTTAAGCACCCAGCAGCCCCACTTCCTGCTCCTAATCTCTCCATCTCTCCTCCAGCTGGGAGCTGGCATGGAAGTGCCGGGGATTTGTCTGGCTCGGTGAGTTTTGAGGAATACTGACAGTTTGGGGGCCTCATCCACCCCAACCCCCAGAGCCGAGTTCTCACCCAGTGGTCGCTGAAGTCTCCGACGACGACGGCGGGGGCGAAGGACCTGGCGGGATTCATGGAGCAGCCGGTGTAGCGGATCTGCCGGGAACACCACGGTCGGTGTCAGCACTAAGCCCTTTTACCACATTTTATAAAATGTTGGGGTGTCATTAGGGTGATTCACTCCCTGAGCTGCTGCTTCGCCCTCCAGCATTCCTGTTCCAGGAAAAGGGATTCCAGGAGCCGCCACCGCCTGAGTCAGCCCCGTGAGGTGCCTGAGCTCGTGCGTCCCGAGCATGGTGTTGCTGGGGGGTGACTGCGGGGATGAGCTCCCAGTCCTGCAGACAATTCCCTCTCCTGCCTCTGCGGACGGGAGAGGAGCGGCCCCATGGACACGGGGGCTCGTGGAGCGAGGAGGATGGGAGGTGTGGTGTGACCAGCAGTGTTTTCCTGTGGGCACGGGGTGTGGGGGCTGCTCTGGGCCGTCACCCAGGTGGGGTTTCCCTGAGCATGCATCCCAAACACTTCCCAGGCTCATCGTGCTCTTGAGAGCCCCAGCTACCAACATGTTCACTCCAGGACAGGAGATCCCACGGATCCCTGGAACTCCCTACAGGACTCAAAGAGAGGCAGAGTCCAGAAAATCAAGTTTTTCATGCCAAATAAAAGCTGAGCTCAGGCTATAGCTCTGCCATGGCTTGGGTGGGATTTTTCCCTCTCTCCACTGGAAAACCACGGGTTACAAATCCCCCCTCAAGACCAGAGATGCAGCCAAACCAACTTCGGGCATAAACAAAACGAGAACCCCAAAAGTGCCGAGTTTTGGCCCATCCACTCACCCCGAGGAGGTGCCCCACAGCCACGGAGAGGCCAATGGAGAGGGCAGGGGAGCCCAGGTTGTCCTCACGCCGTTCGTCTGTGGAAGCAAAGATGCACAGGACCAGCTGGAAGGTGAGGAACAGCTCCACCGTCACCGCCTGCCCCGTCGTGGTCTCATTGTGCAGCTGGAACAGGAGGGAAAACGTGTTCCAGGGCCGAGTTCCGTGAGTGGATGGGAAATGTGGAGGACGAATCCAAAATCAGGGGAGCCAAAGGAGACAGGGCAGATTTTTGGCACCAGTAAGAAAAAATTTCCCAGGTAGAAGAAGTGGCTCAATGGGAAATGCTTGATTGACCTCTCAGGAAATTTTATTGGCATTTTTGTGGTATTTTCCCATCTTTTTTCTTTTCCTCATACTCAAAATGCCTTTTGGAAAAGTTTACAAGTTGCATTTTGAAGACATTGAAAAGAAATATTTTGGCGTGAAAAAAGAAAAAAATTCCCTTTCCACACTTTTTTGACTCAGAGAATTTGTCAGGTCTGATCTGGAGCTGCTCCTGGCTGCACCCCCTCTCCTCCAACTCTGACTCTTCTTTCCCTGGGTCCCCCCAAATCTGATCCCATTGCTCGGCGATCCCAGGAAGGTCCTAACTGCCCTCCTGCCCGAGCTCCAGAGTCAGATCTTCCTCATTTTCCTCCCCAGTATTCCCCCCCTTTTTATAGGGATAATCAGTGCCAGCAGCCACACAAAGAACAGCCCACAAAAACCTTCTCAAAATCCCCAATTCCCACTTTTCGGTGGTTTAGGCTGTAAACCAGCAAAGCTGGAGCAGTCTGAGTCTCTCTTAAACCTCCTGCTTTTATTACCCTCGGTCATTATCAGCCTAAATCCCCTTGTTCAGATTAAACCACAATCCCTCTTTTTAACCCTCTTAATCACTCTGGCAGTGCAGCGGAGTCCTGGCAGTGCCTCCCTGCTGTGGGAAAGGCGATTTCCATGAGCTGCTTCCCATCCCGATCCCTGCTCCTCCCTCTCTCCGCTGGGGTTAGGTGATGCTGATCCCGGCAGGTGCCTGTGCCCCCCGGGACGGTGGGCACGGAGAGGGGAAAGCGAATCCCTGGGTTTCAGTTCTTTTTCCCCCTCCTGTTCTCACGTGCAGCAGTAGGGAAGGGAGTGTTGGAGGTTGGGATACCACTGGAGAATCCCCCATGGCTTCCCAAGCTTCCCTGCCTTTATTTTTTCCCTGTCTGAAACCAGCCTGAGATCCTTGTGATGCTTTGCAGAATCCATGTGTTGGGTTTTGGGATGAACCAGCTGCATCTGGTGTGACCACCCTGTCACAATGGAAGCAGCGAGCTTAATCGAATGAAAATCTGGGGTTTAGACCCAAATCTCTCCTCTCCCCACCACTTTAGCAGCCTGGAAATTGTGGCTTTGCCAAAGCAGAGCGGGGAAGAGGCTGCCTGTACCCACGCCAGAGGGGAGCCGGGATGAGCCTGGGACAGGAGGAATGCAGAGGTGGCATTTCGGGTGTGTCCTTCCTTAAACCCCTGGGACCCCCACAATCCGAGTCCCCCCCAGTACAGCCCCAGGGAAAACCGAGGTGGTTGTGACTCCAGGGGAGGTGTCTGTGGCCAGCTGGATCCTTCCTCTGGCTTTAGGGACATTTTTGGCACCGATATGAAAAAAGGAAAAATTTCCCAGGTGGAAGAAGTGGCTCAGTGGGAAATACTTGATTGACCTCAGGAAATTTTAGCCCTAAAACCAGAGGAGGAAGACGAGTCCTGCCTTCATCCCTGCTCCTGGCACGACCCTTGGAGCAGCAGGGTCCCGGTGCTGGGCTGCGGCGCTCAGAGGCTGCCTCGCCGGCCCCAGAGTGTCTTTGCTGACCACAAGCCCCTTCCTCTCGTCCCTCAGCCTTCCCAAAGACCCTGCTCAGTCTCCCCACGCCCTCCCAAGCCCATCCTGTGCTGAAGCCTCACCTTGTTGAGGGCCAGGCCCTCCCGGGAGTCGGCCGGGGTGATCTCGTGCAGGATGGCAGCGCCCACCACCCCCCCCAGCAGCTGGGCCACCACGTAGAAGAGGGCGCGGAGCAGGGAGAGCTGCGAGCCCAGGAGACAGCCCAGGGTCACGGCAGGGTTGATGTGGGCGCCGCTGACGTGGCCCAGGGCCTGCACCAGGGTCCCGATGGCCAGGCCGAAGGCCAGCGCGATCTGCAGGATGCTCGGGGCCGGTGCCGAGGGCCAGTTCAAGGCAGAGCCGAGGCCGAAGAGGACGAAGACCAAAGTCGCCAGGAATTCTGCGAAGACGGCCTTGGTGAAGGCGATGGAGCGCAGTTCCCACATCATGGAGGCTCCCAGGAGCGATCCCGCCCGGAGCGTCCTCAGTGCCTGCCTGCTGCTGTGTCCCTGAGGATGAGCTGGGACAATGTTTATATATCTGGAGGCGGGGGGGCCACAGGATCAGCTGCTGAAGGAGATGGGATCGTGGTCCCAGGAAATCTGATGCTTTTTTCCTTTTGTGTTCCAGCTGAGGGAACATCAGATCCTGCCCCTTCTATTAAAGCCGGGGAATGCAGCGCTCGCCACCCTCGGGAGGTCATAGATCAGCCTCCAGCAGTGCCGGGAAGGACTGTTCCCTTTCTCCTGGGAGTCCTTACCCGGGATCTCCCCTCAGAGCTGCCGTTGCAGCTGGACCCCAGGACCATGGAAAGGGCAGGGAGCAATGGGGGGCCTGTGGAGCTGGAGCTGAGGTTGGGTTGTGTTGAAAATCAGGCTGTGATTTAACAACTAGAAAAATCCAGGAACACGGAGGAATTCCTGGGGGTGTCCTGTGCAGGGCCAGGAGCTGGATTCAATGATCCTTGAGGGTCTCCTCCAGCTGAGGATATTCCATGATTCCATGAAAAGTGAGTGCAGGGGAGGCACGAAACTCCAAGTGATTCACCACAGCTCAGCTCCTCAGAGTACCAGAATTTTGCAGCCTGAGCACAGATTTCCTACCCAGAAAACTGGGAACCAATCCCAAAGCAATGACTGTCAGAAAATGTGAAAATGTGATCCCAGGGCTGGAGCACCAACTGTGCCCCAATTATGGCCATTTTGGACAACTCAGCTCTTCAGAAACATCCTGTTAGTTCTTGCTGTCAATCCCAGAGCGAGATTTTCTTCTCTGGGATTTCGTTCTTCCTCTCTGCTCCTTGCCCAGAAAGTTTCTTTTCCCTTTTCTCCATTTCCCATTCCTGAGGGATGTCTGTAGAGCCTTTTCCTCGCCTTGTCGCTGGGGGTGGTGGCTTTACTGGAAATCGAGGAGCTGGTTCTTGTTTTCCTCTCCAGAGCCGACTCTGTGGTGGGATCGCTTCTCCGGGATAGAGCTGTAGCTGGAAGGACCATTTTATCCCAGAGGGATGCAGAGCACCAGGACCAAGTGTCCATTTCTGGGCTCTAACAGAGGCTCTTGCCCTACAATAAACTGAGTATTTTCCCCTTCCAGAGGAGCTGTGCAAGTGCCACGGGACTGATGGCAAATGTTCCATACTGCTGGAATTATATCCTGGAATGATGGGGTATCCCAAGCTGGAAGGGATCCACAGGGATATGTGAAGGTTCTTTTCTCCATGACAGGTGGGGAACAGAGCTTCCCAGGTGGAGCAGAGGATGGATGTGGGTCCCTTCCAATGGAACTGTTCTTCGTCTTCCCCCTTCTCCCTTCTTGTGCCCCTTCCTTCCTCCTCTTTCCCCTTCTCCCTTCACTTTCCCCTTCCTCCTTCTCTTTCCTCTTCCCCCTTCCTCCTTCCCCTCTCCTCTCCTCTCCTCTCCTCTCCTCTTCCCTCTACAACACGATGTTTGTGGGAATATCGCTCTTAACAAGTGAGGGACTGTGGGAAGAACAAGTCCAGCCCATGGCTGAGTCTGAACAAGGTGGGATTGCGGTCCTATAAAACCTTTTCCTCTGAAAATCCTCCCCTTGGACTGCGTCCCTCCCCGGCATCTCTCCAGCCAGAGCTTTTCCATCAGTGGAGTCAGTCCCATAAAGCAGTTGTGGAGGCTAAAGGGATTTGGGTGCTGCTGAGCCTTGGGATCATGGTCCTGGCCAGGCTCGTGCTCCACGTGCCTGGCACAGGGCTCAGCCCTACTCAGGGCAGGAGTTACTCATTGCTGCAATTACTGCAGGGAGGATGGAGAGCAAATCCAGGTAATTACTGGAGCTCATACCCTGCCTGATTAGTGGTTACTTGTTGGGAGCGTGGTGATTTCTCAGTGCTCAGGACTAATTAAAAGGAAGAAGTCAGCAGGATTAGTTCTGAGCAACTTAAAAGTCCAACCTCATGGTCCTGACTTTTGTCTGGAGATGCAAAACTCATTGCAGCTCATTTGTACTGAGCTTGAAGATGTTGGTACTGAAACTGGAAATGTTTGTTTTGAGCTTGGAGGGGTCTGTGCCATGGCTGGGGGGTTCCTGTGGTGCTGGACTGTGAGGAAAGGGTCAGAGCTGCATTTTGAGACTGGCTGTTGTGGTGTTCGTGACATGTGCTGGGAGATGGTGTTTTCCAGCAAGAACAGCCCATCCCAGCTTTCCTCAGAGACCTCCAGCACTGTAATCCCATTGGTTTTACAGAGGCATCCATCCACGGCACATCCATCCAGGCCCTGCTGACTCCAGGCACTGAGCCAGTGGCAGAGCCAAGGTTTCCTGGCAGTGCCACAGCCGGGCACTGCCCTGTGCCTGGGAAAAATGAGAGACCCCACAAACTGAAGGGTTGGGAATGGGCTGTTGAATCTGTGCTTGTGTCTAGGAGGGGGTCCTGGAGCTGCTGGAGGTGATGGAAATGTGACCTTCCACCTCACTCCAGGTGTGCTGCTGCTTTGGGAGCAGCCAGGAGCATTCCAGCTCTGCAGGGAAGCCAATGAATTTGGGAAAGTGCATTATTTTGCCTGTTAACCCCGGCTCCTGGAGTGTGACAGTGTTATCGCCCCTCCCTGGGACCAAGTGCAAATTTAATGACCTCGAGGAGCAGGTGGCATCTGCAGAAAGTCAGAACCCATGGGGGTGCCTCATGTTTGAACTCCGTGTTGGAACCCTGTGTTGATGCCTCATGCTAGTGCCCTGTGTTGGAGCCCCACGCTGGTGTCTCACATTTGGAGCCCCATGTTTGGACCCCATGTTGATGCCCTGTGTTGGCGCCTTGTGTTTGAACCCCGTGTTGGTGCCTCATCTTTGTGTCCCGTGTTGGAACCCCATGTTTGGAACCCCATGTCTGGAGCCCCGTGTGGTGCCCCGTGTTTGGAACCCCATGTTAGTGTCCATGTTCGAGCCCATGTGGATTTCCCATGTTGGAACCCCATGTTAGAACCCCTTGTTGGTGCCCTGTGTGGGTTCCCTGTGCTGGTGCCTCATGTTTGAATCCCCCTGCTGGTGCCTCATGTTGGTGCCTGTGTTGTTGCTCCGTGTTGGAACCCTGTGTTTGGAACCCCATGTGGGTTCCCTGTATTTGGAACCCCATTTTAGTGCCCTGTATTGGTGCCCATGTTTGGAACTCTGTCTTTGCAATGGTGTGTTGGTGCCTGTGTTTGAACCCCATGTTGGAGCCCCGTGTTGATGCCCCATCCTAGTGCCCAGTGTTTGGAACCCCATGTTGGTGCCTCGTGTTTGGACCCTGTGTTTGGAGCCCCGTGTGGGTTCCCTGTGTTTGGAGACCTGTGTTTGGAACCCTGTGTTTGGACCCCGTGTTGGTGTCTGTGTTTGAACCCCGTGTTTGGACCCTGTATTGGTGCCCCGTGTTTGGAACCCCGTGTTGGTGCCCATGTTTGAACCCCGTGTTGGTGTCCATGTTTCAAACACCTGGTTGATGTCCGTGTTTGGAACCCCATGTTGGTGTCTGTGTTTGAACCCCTTGTTTGGACCCTGTATTGGTGTCCGTGTTTGGACCCCGTGTTGGTGTCTGTGTTTGGAACCCGTGTTGATGCCCCATGTTTGGAAAGCTGTGTTGGTGTCCCTGTTTGAACCCTGTGTTGGTGTCTGTGTTTGGAACCCGTGTTGATGCCCCATGTTTGGAAAGCTGTGTTGGTGTCCCTGTTTGAACCCTGTGTTGGTGTCTGTGTTTGAACCCCATGCTGGTGCCCCGTGTTTGAACCCCATGTTAGTGCCCCATGTTTGGAACCCCATGTTGGTGTCCACGTTCGAACCCCATGTTGGTGTTTGGAACCTCGTGTTGGTGTCCACGTTTGAGCCATGTGTTGGTGTCCATGTTTGGAACCCTGTGCTGGTGTCTGTGTTTGGAACCCCTGGTTAGTGCCCTGTGTTTGAACCCCGTGTTGGTGTCTGTGTTTGAACCCCGTGTTGGTGTCCATGTTTAGAACACCTGGTTGGTGCCCCGTGTTTGAACCCCGTGTTGGTGTCCGTGTTTGGAACTCCGTGTTGGTGCCCCGTGTTTTAATCTCGTGCTGGTGTCCATGTTTGAACCCTGTGTTGGTGCCCTGGGTTTGACCCCCGTGTTGGTGTCAATGTCTAGAACACCTGGTTGGTGCCCCGTGTTTTAATCTCGTGCTGGTGTCCATGTTTGAACCCTGTGTTGGTGCCCTGGGTTTGACCCCCGTGTTGGTGTCAATGTCTAGAACACCTGGTTGGTGCCCCGTGTTTTAATCTCGTGCTGGTGTCCATGTTTGAACCCTGTGTTGGTGCCCTGGGTTTGACCCCCGTGTTGGTGTCAATGTCTAGAACACCTGGTTGGTGCCCCGTGTTTTAATCTCGTGCTGGTGTCCATGTTTGAACCCTGTGTTGGTGCCCTGGGTTTGACCCCCGTGTTGGTGTCAATGTCTAGAACACCTGGTTGGTGCCCCGTGTTTGAACCCCAAGTTGGTGTCCACGTTTGAACCTCGTGTTGGTGTCCATGTTTGAACCCTGTGTTGGTGTCCATGTTTGGACCCCGTGCTGCTCCAGCAGGAAAGGTCCCCGTGCCACGTTTTGAGGAATGTTTTGAAGGTGCCATATTTTGAGGATCGTTTTGCAAGGCAGGGAATGGTTCTTGCACAACCAGGAGCTCCTCCAGTGCTTTAGATGGCCCTGATATCTCTGCTCCCCTGGCTTCCAGGAAAGTATAAACATCCCGAGGTATCTCCATTCCATCTGAAATACCTCGGAGCCACAAAAAGATTTATTGCATAAACAACGGGCAGTTTTCCTGCTTGGATCCGATCCGTCACTGGAGTCCTGTGTGCTGCCCAGACCCCACTGGAAATCCCGTTTTTGGCTCTTTTCTGGGAGCAGGGAGCACCTGCAGGCAACTCCCCCTCCTTTAAAACATCTTAAGGGACAACCTGAACTCTTGCTTCCCCTGGCAGCAAACTCCCTCTTCATTGGACACCGTAAATCCACCGCTGGAATGAGGCTTAGTACAAATTTTGTACAAACTTGGATGGTTTTGGTTCTGCTGTTCCTTGAAATGCAAGATTTCTGTTCCACAAAGGAGGGGGAAAACTGGAATGGGTAAAGCTGAAATCTTCTCTCGGAGAGTTCTCCAGGAGCAGCCCTTAAAAGAAAAAAATGAAATTCTTGTATTGTGACAAATCCTGTTCTTGGTTGAGGTTCTCTGTTGGGTGCCTGGAAAAATGGATGTGCCGGAGCCTTTGGTCCCATCGTGTTCCCCAGCAGAGTGTGGGGAGCGGCAGCCATGGGCCTGGGAAGCAGCGCAGACGGGAATGAGGGAATGGACTCATCTGTGTTGGGATCAGCAGGGGCAGAAACCCCTCGGCCTGGCCTCCACCTGGGAATGAACACCCTAGCTAGGCTTCCACCTGGGAATGAACCCCTCGGCCCGGCCTCCACCTGGGAATGAACACCCTAGCTAGGCTTCCACCTGGGAATGAACCCCTCAGCCTGGCTTCCACCTGGGAGTTGGAGCACCTGCAGCAGCAGCTTGTCTCCAGGGCCCTTTGCAGCCTGGATATCCTGATCCTGGTGGGCGTTTCCCAGACAGGAGGGGCTGTGGGTGGGGGTCCCTTAGCAGGGACAGGACCAAACACGGGTCCCCCACTGTCCCCTGAGCTGGGTTTTTCCAGGATTTGGGTTCTGATGCCTGATTCCAGACTGGTTTGGGTTGGAAAGGACATTGAAGATCATTGAATTCCAGCTCCCTGCCATGAGCAGGGACACCTCCCACTGTCCCAGGGTGCTGCAAGCCCCATCCAGCCTGGCCTTGGACACTGTCAGGGATCCAGGAGCAGCCACAGCTGCTCTGGGAAATCCATTCCAGGGCCTCCCCACTCTCACGGGGAACAATTCCTTCCCAGTATCCCACCTATCCCTGCCCTCTGGCAGCGAGAAGCCATTCTCTGTGTCCTGTCCCTCCATTCCCTGTCCCAAGCCCCTCTCCAGCAGGAAGTGTGACACAGTGAGCGAGGGGGTTGAGGTCCCTTTTGGTGACCCTCAGGAGAAGGGATTTTCTCCCACTGCCCAGTTCCATACAGAGGACATTCACCCAGGGGAGCACAGAACGAATCCCCACCTTCTCTGCCTTTCAGGCCGAGTCCTAAATCCCTTTTCACATGAAGCTTCCATTGGCTCTGGCTGTGTTTGTTGTTCCTTTGGGAGGCACGGGGATTATTGCAGCCCGGATTCCCTCCAGTGCCTCCCGAAGGGACCTTGGGCGCGGGCCAGGAGCAGAACCCGCCTGAGAGGCTTTGCTTGGTTTCTTTATCCCATCTCAAGGACTTGCAAGTTCAGTCCTGAATGTTTGCCCGGGCTTTGGTGCAGGCAGACAGCAAGACTGGTGCTGCAGGAGCCGGGCTGTGGATCCTGCCAGGATCAGGACATTCCCGTGGCTGTGGAGACCACGGAGCCTTTTGGCCCAGCAGGAATCATGGAACAGTTTGGGTTGGAAAGGACCTTAAAGCCCATCCTGTCCCACCCCTGCTAGGGGCAGGGACACCTCCTGCTACCCCAGGCTGCTCCAAGCCCTGTCCAACCTGGCCTTGGGCACTGCCAGGGATGAGTCAGCCCCAGCTGCTCTGGGATATGGCCATTCCCAACATCCTGTGACATCAGAGATGGAAGTTGGGACCTCCCTTTAACCCCATCTAAGGCAGGGCAGAAAGGAGAACATTCTTCCCATGTTTGGGTGCTGAAGTTCAGGCCAGGGCATATAAACACTTACAGGAAAATAATTAATGCTTTTCTCTCAAATCCATAAAACCCAAGCCAGACTCCAGGGCATGCAGAAACCAGCAGATTCCCAGGTGATGGAGCCCCCGTGGCTTTGCCGGGTGCTGGAAGCTCTTTGCCACCTGCCCGGGCAGGAATGTGACATTGGTGAGGAGCAGGGAGGGTGGGACACGACCCTGGTGACAGAGCCAGACAGGAGAGCTTGGCTCGGCTCCACCGGGGTTTGTTTGCACAACCAAACACCTCAAAGAGCCCCAATGCTGCGGGTGGGACTGGGGAGTGGCTGTGACATCGCGCGGTGACACGGAGCAGTGACACGGAGCAGTGACGAGCAGTGACATGGGGCAGTGCTGCGCTGAGCTTGGCTTTCCTCATTTTATGTAAATCTCAGTAATCCAGGGCCATGGGCTGGAAGGGAATGAGCTCCAGGGAGATGCCAGCTCCAGGTGACCCCGGAGTTGAAAAAGAGATTTTAAACCAGCGTTAGATGCTGCTGGGAACCGGTCCTGGTGGTGGCTCTAGGAACGATGGCCCATAGCCCCTCCTGGCCTGACTCCTGCAGCCCCTTGTTCCCTGGCCCCTCCAGCCCCAGGGATCCAAGGTGCTCATTCCCCGTCCCCTCCTGTCCCCTCCTGTCCTGTCCCCTGCGCATTATCCCTGTGTCAGCGCCTTTCCTGGGGAGCTGCTCCTGCTGAGGAGGTGCAGGGATGGGCAGGGAAAGAAGAGGGTTGTTCCAAAAATCCCTCTAAAAACCAGCCGGGACTGAGGGAGAAAGAAAAACATTTTTGGCTTCTCTCACCTGAGCCCAAGGTCAGTCCATGGCCCTCGTGGGCCAGACGCAGCAGAGGCAGGGCAGGGAACTTTGGGGTCCACAGGGAAAAAAACAAAGATAATTTTCAGGCTGAGCTGCAGCAGTCAGAGGAAGCTGGAGGAAAGGTTGGATTGCACCAAATCCCTCCCGGCCTTTACACAGAACATTTTCAAATCAATTTCTGAGTAAGAAGCTGCTTCTGCCTCTGCTTTGGGGGAATGTGGAACTGAGAGCTGGGTGAGGAGCTGGGATTTGGTTGTGGAGTTGGGATCAGGGTATGGAGCTGGAATCTGGGTACGGAGCTGGGATCTGGGTACGGAGCTGGGGTCTAGGTGTGGAGTTGGAACCTCTGCATGGAGCTGGGATCTGGGTGTGGAGCTGGGCTCTGACAGCCCCAGCATTCCCAGTGCTGGGTTCCCGAGTCCAGTGGGGTTTGTGTGGCACCAGTTGACCGCTGAAGGTCGATCCCACCCAGGATGGGATCCAGGGAAATTGCGGTGCAGCCACTGGGCCAGGGCTGGCCCAGAGTCGGGAGGACAGGGATGGTTTCTGTGGACATCCCCACCACCTGGAGTTGTCCCTCCTGGGGCTGGAAGGGATTGGGACCCATTCCTGGGCTCTGGGACAGCACCAGGAGCAAGGCTGGGAGCTTGTGATGAATTCCCAGAGTCCCATCCCACCGAGCTGCCCCTGGGAGCTGCTCCGGCGACCTCCAGGTGCAGCAAATGAAGCCCTCATGCTCCCTGTGATTCCCACAGTGCTTCAGGGAGTTCCTCCTGTGGCAGATGGAGACTGAGCCTGGGAAGAGCAGGGAAAAGGGCAGAACAGCTCCACAGGCTGGACACCCCCATGGAAAGGCCTCCACAGCCATCAGGGTGGGCTGTAGCCCTTCCCACCAGGCTGGATTCTGCAGAGGTCTCTGTGTGATCAGCAGCTGGGAAAGGGCTGGGACAGGCTCCAAAACTGCTCCCAAAACTTCTGTTTTCACACAGGAGGTGCAGGCAGGAGACCCAACCTCCTGCTTTCCAATTTTCAGTGAAAGGGCCCTTTATCTTCCCTCCTTCCATCTCTTTCCATGACCCCATTCACCTTCCATCTCCTGTGTCCCTCCTTCTCCCTCTGCTTCTCGGTCCTTCCCAGACCTCTCCTCAAGGCTAAGGCTGAAACGGAGAGAACCCAAAGCGGGTTCTGTAAAGCCTCTGGCTCCTTCCCCCTGCAGAGGAGAAAGGGGAGGGTTCAGGGTGGGATATTTTTGTTTGTGGTGACTGGATTTCAGTGGGGTTTGGGCGCGGTCAGGCCTGGGTTGGGATTTGCCCTCCTGCCACGGTACAGAGACTTTTGGAGGAGTTTTGTTTTTAAATCTGGGCTGTGGCTCTGATTTCCTCCCGTGACCGTGCCTGTGCTGATGGGATTTGGCCCCGCTGTCACTGCGATTTGCTTTGCCTCTCTGAGCTGTGCCGAGGCTTGGGGAGCACTGGCAGCTCCTCGAGGCCGTGCAAGCCAGTCCAGCGTGAGGAAAGCTCTGAAATCCTCTCCTGGGTGGGGACGGAGCTGCCCAGGGAGCTCAGGATTTCATTTTGCTGCTCCAGTGGAGCTCGTGAATCTGCTGCTGTGGAATCCAATCTTGCTGGGGGTGGAGGAGCTTTGCTGTACCCCAAAAACTGGGAAAATCCACCTGAAGAGCCCAAACTAAGACTAAAATAATTCTGCCTGGAGGTGTGAGGGGTGAAGGTCCCAAGTGGGACAAGGAGAGCCGGGGCAGCCCCAGGTCTGTCCCGGGAGGGATGGAGCAGGACCCTCGTGGCGGAACACGGGGAGAGAAATCTGCCCCCATTTAGGAGCTGAAGGTGCTTTCCAGGCAGAGATTCCCGATCCAGCAGGGACACCAGAGCAGGGATGTCCTGGGGAAGGTGGGGATTAGGGAGGAAAGAGAAGAAGGAAGTGGCTTTTGGGATCTCTGGAGCCACACAAAGGAGGAAAGCGAGGTCTTTGTGTCCTGGGGTTGAAGGTGAGGGAGGCATTAGCCGCGGGCTTGGTGATGGGACACGTTACAAACTGCTGCAAAAACCAGGAGAGGGTTGGTTCAGATATTGGGCAGGAATTCCTCCCTGTGAGGGTGGGGAGGCCCTGGAATGGGTTTCCCAGAGCAGCTGGGGCTGCCCCATCCCTGGCAGTGTCCAAGGCCCGGCCGGACGGGGCTTGGAGCAGCCTGGGGCAGTGGGAGGTGCCCCTGCCCCGGTCCCTTCCAACCCAAACCATTCCACGATTCCCTGATTTTCTGGTTCCATTCCTGGGACATCCTTAGGCCAGATGGGAAATGCCCTCACTCCTAAATTTGGGCTTCAGGGTAGGGACAGGGACAGAGGATCCTTCCAGGAGAACACCAGCAAACCTGGATTTTGAGCCAATTGCTGGAAATGTGGGCTCTGGAACCACAGAACCTGGAATATCCTGACTTGGAAAGGGCCTGCAGGGATCTTCCAAGTCCTTCCTCCATCTCCCATGCTGAGTGTGATGCAGCCAGGTCACAACCACAGTCACTCCTGGAGTGGGGACAGTGTCAGACATTGCCATCCCTGGGCCGTGTTATACAAAGTCCCTTCACAGCAGTTCGGAGCAGGAGCTGCTCGGTGCTGCGAAGATGTTGCTCCGACCGTCCCCAAACCTGTTCTGCTCCCCCTCCCAGGCGGGACTCGGAGTTCTTGTGCAATTCCTGCCCTCCAGCAGCCACGGCTGCACCCGGGGGCAGGACAGGCTCCGCTGGCAGCGGGCAGGGAACGGCTGCCAAGGCCTGAGAGCCGCACAGTTTAATCCTGGGCACAATCTCAGTGTTTGCTCGGGCCCTGGGAGCGCGTGGAGCTGCTCTGCTCTGACGTGGGAGCGCAGATTTTGCTTCCGTTTGTTCTTTCGTGTCCCCACCGTTCCCTGTGATCCATGGAAATCTCACACCACGGCTCTGGAGGTGTTTAAAGAAATAAACCAGGCCCAAATTTCTCCAAACACCTAAATCCTGCCATTGCCTTGGTCCCACAGCAAAGTGCAGGAATAAACCTGGAGCTTCCCGAGCTGCTGCTCCTCGCAGGTCCTGCCCACCATGGCAGGCCGAGCCCCCGGTAATTAAAGTGGCCTGCTCAGGGTTATAATTAATGTTCCTCGGCAGCTGGGAGCCCAAGATTGAGGGGACAGCTCAGTTTGTGGGATTTCCCGCCAGGCAATGGGAAACTGAGGCATAAAGGAGGTGCTGGAAGGGGGGTTTGGAGCAGGAGCTCTCCAGGCCTGAGTGCAGAAACCCGGGAGAACATTCCCATCCCAAAGGGTTCAGGCTCATCCAGCTCCTTCTCCCGCGTGTTCAGGGGGTGTTGTCCCATCCTTCAGGAACGTCCTGGGGAGGAAGGAGGGGAGGTTTCAGCTGGAGGGCGCTGGGTGAGAGCAGAGGAAGGAGCTGGCCAGGAAGGGAGATGGGAGCAGGGAATCATGGAATGGGTGGGAAGGGACCTTAAAGCCCGTCCAGTCCCCGGGCAGGGACACCTCCCCCTGTCCCAGGGTGCTGCAAGCCCCGTCCAGCCTGGTCTGGGACACTGCCAGGGATCCAGGGGCAGCCACAGCTGCTCTGGGAAATCCATTCCAGGGCCTCCCCACCCTCACAGGGAGGAATTCCTTCCTCACATCCAATCTAAATCTTTCCTGGTTTCGTTTAAAACCATTCTCCTTTGTCCTGTCCAGGACCTCATGGAGGTGAGGCTCCAAAGCTGACAGCCCTGGGAAGCTCCCCAGGATGTTGGCAGGGCTCTGCCCCTCAAGGACAAGGAGGTTTTCATTTCTTTTATCCTCCAAACCCCTCTCGGTGCATTCCCTGATGTTCCCAGCCTGCATGTTAATCCCCCATCCAGGGACCAGGGATTTAGCATTAATAATCCATGGATAATTCAGCAGCCTGGGGTAAATTCCTGATTTTTTAATGTTTTATTTTGAAGTCCACGGCAGAGCTTTCACTGCCCAGGGTTTTTTTCCCTCTTGGGATAGGGGAGAATATATTTACTGAGGGCTTCTGGGTGTGCCACTGTGGATGTTGGTGCAGCAAATCCCTTAATTATCCCATCGGGTTCCCTTTCCTTTGTTTTTGATGTGATTGAGTGTTCAGCAAAGTTGTTTTAATCCTGCGAAATCCCCGGTGGATTTGGCCGGGTGTGGCCTGGACAGAGATTTTTTATTACCATTATTTCCCAGTCTGAGTGTCAAAGGGAAGAGTGAGGAGGGGAATGGCCAGAGCTGGGTTTGGGCCGGAGCTGGACGGGGGTGCCGGACACCCGGCTCTGGGATCTCCTGATGCGCCCGTGGGACTGGGACCTAGAGGCAGTGAAGCCCTTGGGAGGACTCTGGCACGTTTGGGAGCTTCCGGCTCAAGCAGGAGAACCAGGATCGGAGCAGCTTTTTGGGGGGAGGGGTGGTCCCTGCAAGCCTGAGGCATCTGCTCTTCATCGCTGCGGGCTGGGCAGAGTCATCCTCGTCTTCTCCGGGACCAAGCAGAGCCTTGAGGGCTCTCCCAGATGGTTTTCCTGGCTCAGGAAGAACGAGGTGGTTCCTCAGAGCCCCACGGGGGTGGTGCCTCTTGGTGCTGGATTTGGTGCCAGGCTGGAGGGGAGACAGAGATCCCCTGGGAGCCCGGGGGTGGGGATGGACCTGCTGGACACTGGCCGGAGCTGTGCCAGAGAGGGTCAGGGTGGACATCAGGGAAAGGTTCTTCCCCAGAGGGTGCTGGGCACTGCCCAGGCTCCCCAGGGAATGGGCACGGCCCCGTGGCTGCCAGAGCTCCGGGAGTGTCTGGACAACGCTCTCTGGCATAGGGTGGGATTTTGGGGTGTCCGTGCAGGGCCAGGGGTTGGACTGGATGATCCATGGGGTCTCTTCCCACTGAGGATATTCCCTGAACAGAGCAGCGCAGGGGCTGGAATCTCTTCCCTGCTGTTTTTACCCAGGAGGACCTGCTGTGGCTGTTGCTTTGCTGGGAGTTTTTCCTCTCCCAGACCAAACATTTCACCTCTTTAAGCCTTTCCAGCCTGGGATGGAGCGTGTAGGATCTGGAGGTAACACTCCAAGGAATCTGGCTTGGCTGGGGAGCGGAGCCCTGGGGGTTCCTGGTGTCACAGAGCACCTGGAGTTTCTCTTCCCAAGCCCTTGACCCCTTGGCCAGGTCCCTGCTGGAAGGGGGTGACCAGCTGAGTGTTCTTTATCCATCCTTGTGCTCAGTTATTTATCCACGGTTATTTATCCATCCTTGTTCCTGGTTATTTGTCCATCCTCACCCTCGAGGAGCAGCCGGAATCCGGGAACCAGTGCTGGCTTCAGTTCCTCTCCCTCCGCTGAGACCTGCCCAGGTTTTTCAGCCCCTGCCCAGCCCCAGGAGAATGAAGCCTTTGAGGAGCCGGTGGCCCTTAAGTGGCCCTTAATTGATTCGGAATAATCCTGACAGGTTCCGCGGAATCGCCCCTTTCCAGCTGAATGGCTCGGGCTGGGTCTGTGCGGATGCCAACGCGGCTCTGCTTGGCTGCATTCCTGCCCTTCCAGCTCGTGCTTTCCTTTTAACCCTTCCTTTCCCGGCCTCTCCGCAGAATCCAGGAACGGGGAGGGGTTTCCCACCCCGTTTCCCTGCAGAGATTCCTCACCTTCTCTGCGCTGGGCTGGGGAGCCTGAAGTTTGCCGCGTTTTCGTTTTCCCGGCGGAGTGCTCAGAACAGCCGATTCAATGTTTGTACCTCTGTTATCGACCCGGCCAGCTCAGGAGTGACTGCACGGGGCTGGGGAGGGACGGGAGGGGGGGTCGAGGGTCTCAGCTCCAAACTGTCCCATGTCGGGGGCACAGAGAGCGAGGCTGCTCTGCTGAGCGCTCCCCTTCCTCTCCAGCCCCCTCCCGGGGCCCAGGTGGAGCCTGGGCTGTTTCCACCGTCCCTCCCCCTGTCCTGGGCCCACGGGAACCACTTCACCCTTCAAAAGGGACGATTTTTCCCCATGTTCTGCTGCCCGTGGCACAAGAGGTGATGTCCCCATCTCCCTGTGCCCTGAGGTTGTATTTCCCCCCAGGACCCGTCACAGCAGTGAAAACCCCGATTCCCTCAGCGCCCCTTCCCCGGATGTGCCCCGGGCTGGGAGCTCCCCATTTCCCCCTGCCCATGGGCTTGGGTCGATAACACTGATCGATAATCTGCTGGGGGGTGCGGCTGCCCAGGGCACCTCCAGACCCTCCCTGTGCCCCCCTGGGGCTGCACCGGCCCGAGGGGACAAGGGTGGGACACAGGAGCCGGGTCCCTGGGAAGGGGCAGGGAGGCAGTGAGGGATTCCTCCCTCGTGCTCTCGCTCAGAGCCCGGCTCAGGCCGTCCCCTCGGTCCCACTGGAGCCTCCGGCCCCCCACAGCACCCCCAGGATATTTGGGAGCTGCTCCCACGGTCGGCTCTGAGGCAGCAGCAGAGAGGCTGCAGCAAAGGCTCCTCGGAGTCTCCCTCCCTTTGCAAATCCCAGTCCTGAAGTTCAGCAGCTCTAGGGCAGCGGCTCTGGGGCAGCTGCTTCCCACCCGCAGGGTGCAACCCTGTCCCTGCATCCTCCCCACACCTGGATCATTCCCTGTTCCTGAATCCCCCCATTCGCCCCATCCCTTCATCCTCCTCATACCTGGATCATCCCTGTTCCTGAATTCCCCCATCCTCCCTAACCCCGGATCATCCCTATCCCTGAATCCCCCCATCCCTCCCATCCCTGCATCCTCCCCATTCCTGACCCCAACCCTTCATCCTCCTGGGTGCTGTGTCTGTCCATCCTCCCCATCCCACCCCTCCATCCTTCCAGGCTCTGCATCCTCTCCATCTCTGCATCCTCCTCATCACTGCATCCCTGCATCCTCTCCATCCCTGATCCCATCCCGCAGCCACCCCATCCCGACCCTCTCTCCATCCCCCATCCCCATCGCTGCCCTGCGTCCGTCCCTGCCCGTGCCGGCTCCCCTGTGCCGCGGGCTGGCAGTGGTACAGCCCTGCCTGCAGCGCCCGCCGCTCCGGGGACGGTGCTGGAAGGCGAAGGCAGCGGCTGCGGGGGCTGCGGGGGCTGCGGGGGCTGCGGCGGCCGCGTCCAGCCCCGACGCTTCCCGGGAGAAGGGCTGGGAGGGACCCCGCGCCCAGCTCCATCCCGATCCCTCCCGCGGCTGCTCCCGCGGCCCAGGCAGGAGCCATGACCCAGGGAAAGGTAGGAGGGAGGCCGGAGCGGGCGGGATGAGTCCGTCCCTGTTGCATAACGGCGCGTTCGGAGGAGGAAAGAGGGGTGGAGGAAGGGATTTAAGGAATGGAACGATGGATGGAGGGGGGAGCTGGGTACCCGCGCACGGACCCTGCGATGGGGCCGGAAGGGGCTGGGGGGGGGAAGGGGCTGGGGGGCTGGTT
>VZTD01002847.1:136525-194887 GCA_013397725.1 Rhagologus leucostigma | reverse complement strand
GCTGGTTTAGGGGTGATTTGGGGATTGGAGGCTGGTTTGGGGTTGGTTTTGGGATTGGGGGCTGGTTTAGAGGTGATGGATGCACAGCTCAAACCCCGCTGGACCTGTGGCCGTTCCCCCCTCCCCCCCCAACCCGGGGGGCTCCGGGAGGGGTTTGTGGGTTCCCATCCCTGTCCCCACCCGGCAGCGCCCGGCACTGCCCCGAGCGCCTCCTGCCCGGCCCAGGGGCTCGGGATTTTGGGGTTCTCCAGTGCTCTCAGACCGGGGAGGGGGGGTTGTGCATCCTCTGCCAGCTCATGCACCATCGCCATGGCAACGCTGGGGATGCAGCTCCATCCTTCTGGATCTCCTTGGATATCTGGGGGGGGGTTGCATGATCGCGGCCCCCTAAACCCAGGGGCCAGGGAAGGACAGGGAAAGGCAGTCCCTGGGGGCTGGCAGGGGAGGTGGCACAGCTGGATCTGCCCGTGGGACACAGCCCAGCCTGGCCCTGCTGCGTTTCAGGGCCTGTGACCCCTTTAATTGAAGCCCTTCTCACTCTGGGCTGTGCTAATTAATGGCTGCTGCGTCTGGGGCTCGCTGTGATTCCAGCCCCGCATCCCCGCTTCCTGCGGGGACGCCATTCCCGGGGCTGAGCTGGCTCCTCCTGGGGCAGTTTATCCTGGGCTGATCGAGAAGGTTAAAGGGATCATGTTCCCAAGGAGAGGCGAGCGCTCAGGTGGCCCCAGGCTGGCTCCTTGTACCATCCCGGTCCTTCGGACGCTGGGAAGCGGCAGAGCTGAGCCTCCCCACGGGCAGAGAGGAAGGAGCCGGGAGAAAATCCTGGAGGGCCAAACCAGAGCATTCCTGGGAGCAGCTCCCCGAGATGGGTGTAAATGGGAGTGAAGAGTTCAGGATCTTCTGCCCAGGCACTGAAAGCTCTTTTTCAGGAGCAATGCAGGAAGTTTGATGAAAAGCAGAGAATTCCTTGGATGGTTTTGGTGTCACGCTGAGCCCGAGGCACTGCGGGGGCTCCGTGTCTCCCCTCAGACCTCCCTGCCTGGAACTTCTCATCCCAGTTGACACCTCAGGAGCTTTCCCGTCTTCCCCCAACCATGGATGCCCCTTTCCGGTGATGCCTTTCCCTGGGCTTAGAATTAAAAGCCAAACACAGTTAGAGGGAAAAAGGGTTTTACCTCGCTATTTATTTAAGGATCCTCTGGTGCACCACATCCAGGTAGAAAGCACCCCCGAATGCACACCAAAAGTGCACATCCGAAAGGTGCACACCAGGATGCCCACCCCAAGATGCGCCCCCCAAGATGCACGCACACGATAATTCGCGTACACAGTTACAGACCTTGCACAGCAGCATATCTATCAAAGATTCCTCAGTGAGAGGCTCAAGAGAAGCCCCCGTCCTGAGGAACCTTCCCCCTGGATGGGCCTATCTTGGTTTACAGAATGTGTTCTGGAGAGGACCTTGGTGTCTGGGGCTTTCTGACCCAACTTCGAGGTTTTCAAGACGTTTAGTCTCCTGGCTTAACGGAACTTTGGGTCTAAGCTAGTTATCAGACTTGGGGAATTACAAGTGTGTGGGCTAAAAAGCACTAAGGATACGTGCAAAGCTGTGTAAAAGGGTATGTGGAAGGGTCTGTGAGAGGGGTATATGAAAAAGCAAAAAATCATCATGGCATCACTGGGGGTGCCGGGATGGGCCCATGTCCAGTCCCCAGGAGCTGCCAGGTGTCTCCCGGTTCCTGACCCCTTTTCCAGCAGAGCCCCCTCTCCCCGCACTGTGTCTGTGCCAGGTTCTCCTTCAGGGCGGTTTCTGGGATGGTTTCACTCAGATCTCTCTCTCTCTGCCCCGTTCTGTGCAGCTCTCCGTGAACAGCAAACCGCCCAGCTCCGACGGGCAGGGGGACAAGAAGGACAATGCCGCAGCCCCCCCAGCCCCTCCGTCCTATGAGGAGGCAACAGCAGGAGAAGGGATGAAATCCAGGGCCTTCCCTGCCCCGCCGGCGGCCCCGCTCCACCCCAGCTGGGCTTACGTCGATCCCAGTAAGTCCTTCCATGGCCGTACTGGGTGAGCCCTGGAGAGGGGCAGAGATCCCCCCAAGACTGGAGAGGAGAGGAGGAGCAGGGATAAGAGGGAGACCAGGGATGTGGTGCCGAGTTCGGTACAGGGGAGAGCTGCAGCCGGGAGCTGTGTGAGCCTCTGCAAGCGCAGGAGAGTCTCTGTCAATGTGCAGAGACCTCCATCCACCCCTGCGAGTCTCCATCTGCAGAGAAAACTCCGTATCTATACATAAAAGCCATTCCAGCCGTCCCAGAGACCTCACCCCCTTCCAGACGTGGGAGGAAACTCCTTCCCAGTCCCATGGTGGGAGAAATCCCCATTCCCAGCTAGCTGCCCTGGGTGATCCCAGCTCCTGGGGCTGGACGGAAAGTCCTGGAGCAGCTGCAGGGATCCCCCCACCCCCTCCTGCAGCTCCTGCTCAGCCCCAGCTCTCAGAACAGCTGAGGTGGCACAATTGGTGTCACAATTGGTGTCACAGCCCCGAGTGTGGCTGTTGGCAGCTGGTGGCAGAGGCAGGGAGGCTGGGACTCAGCTGGAGCTGAAGGCTGGGTTTTTCCAGCATCCTTGTGGCCGTTTCTGGGCAGACCAGCAGCTTTTCCAACAGCCGGGAGCTCCCTGGAGCTCCTGCTGGGCTGTGGCAAAGGACAAAGCCCCGGCTGTGTCCCCAAGAGGCTCCGGGCCTGCAGATGGGGCTGGGTTGGGATGGGGTGGCTGGGAAGTGGCCCTGGGGGTGGTCGAGTGCTTGCTCAGCACAGTTCCAGCCAGAGAAAATGCTGGAAGGATGGGATTTAGGGACTTCTGAGCCCTTGCCCTGCTCCATCCTCTGCTGTCTGTTCCTTCCAGCTGCAGGGACGGGATGCCTGGGGAAGGGGAAGGAGTGAAAAATTCCCCCTGGGATGTCTGTGCCAGCACATTCCGATGGCTCCTCAGCCCTCCCTAAGGAACAGAGGGGAGAAATCCCGCCCAGGGGGCTCTGACAGCATCCAGACCTTTCTGCTGTCACGATGAATTAGGGTGGGCGAGGCCCAAATGGGGTGGGATGGAGTATTTCGGGTCTCCAGATGGAAAACCCTCTCCATGGGATGTCTCACACCTTACTGGGAGCAACTGGAGAGAAGGGACGTGGATTTGGGGTTGTTTCTGTGACAGTGAACTCAGGGCATGCTGTCCTGCTGTGGCCTTGGATGGCGGGGACGGGTGTGGGGACACCGGGAGGGGGGAGGATGAAAACCCTTTGGAGGCTGGGGACACCTCCAGGGAGGGAGAGAGGAGGGTAAAACCCTTCAGTTCCCCCGAGGTGCTGAGGTGCCAGTCTGGTGTCCGGGGGCCAGGCTGGTGTCCGGGGGCCAGGCTGATGTTTGGGGGCCAGGCTGATGTTTGGGTGCGGGATTGCTGCGGGAGGCTGGGAAGTGCCCCAGGGATCCTCCGGGCCCTGGCTGCTCCGGGCCCGATGAAGGGCCTGGGAGAACGTGCAGGGGATTCAGCTCCAGTGGGGCAGGAAGGAAGGACCAAGGGATTTATCAACACCAGAGCAGCACCAGGGACTTATTTCCTGCTGGGGGCACCCATGTGAGGCCCCCGCATTTCGAACGACCAACTTTTGATCAGGAAAACAGAAGAAATTTGGGATCAGGACCTTGAGATTGGCTTTCCTGGTGTCTGCTCTGAGATTGAGAAGGTCTTTCCTCCATCTTGCTGAAGGATTTGGGTACCCCTGAGCTCAGAAGCTTTAGGAGAAGGGGAGGCGTCGGTGGACCAGGCAGGGACGGGAATGTGAAGCAGGAAAACCACACAAAAATCCTGTGGAAACCTGGTGGGGGGGACTTCAGTGACACAGGGGGGGACATCAGCAAGGGAAGCAAAGAGTGCACGGAGTGATCATGGAATCACGGAATGGTTTGGGTGGGATGGGACCTTAAAGCTCATCCCGTTCCACCCCTGCTGTGGAACACCTCCCACTGTCCCAGGCTGCTCCGAGCCCCGTCCAGCTTGGCCTTGGACACTGCCAGGGATGGGGTAGGGAAAACCAGCAACAGGAGCTTCTGTTCCTGTGTTGGCAGAGCAGAGACGACTCGTGCGGTGATTTGAGGGTTGGGGGAAGATTCTTCTCACTGGTGGCATCGGAGCTGTTTCGTCCTTGCTGAGGCTCGGTGCTTGACTCTTCCCTGAGTCCCTGCATGGAAATGGGATTGAGGGATGGGCCTCAGGGAGCTGCCAGGAGCTGCTCTCGCAGCAGGGATGCTGCTGACAAAAGCCATGATGCAAACACAGCTCGGGAGAGCAGCGAGGGAATCCTCCTGCTCCCGCTGGGAATGCTGAGTCACGGCTGCTCCAGGGATGCGTTAATATCCGCTGACAGGAGAGCAAGGGATGATCCCAGCCCTCCAGGTGCTGTGGAAGGCTTGGTGTTCCCTCAGACAGGGATTCAGCCTGGCGTTGGGGTGGTTTGTGGGGGCGTTCCCCCCTCTGTTCCCAGGGATGGTCCTAGCGAGCCACAGGAGGGGGAAGGGAGCAGAGGAAAACCTGGGAATTTGGGGCGCCTGGGCCGTGATCCCTCCCTGGGGTCAGGGCCCGGCAGCTGGGGGGAACTGGGGTGGGAGCTGCTCCCTTCGGCCTCTGCAGGCACCAGCCCGAGCTACGGCAGCGGGGGGTACCCAGGGGACACGGAGCTGCTCACGACCTTCAGCTGGGACGACCGGAACGTGCGCAGGGTGTTCATCAGGAAGGTGAGGGAGGGACACGCCCCTCGTGCCCCGGGCTGGCACAGCTGAGCCCCCAGCCCTTGGAGGGGCCGGGCTGTGCTGGACTCCGGGATCCATGGATCGCCTCTCCCTGCAGGTTTACGCCATCCTGATGGTCCAGCTCCTGGTCACCGTTGTCATCGTGGCTTTCTTCACCTTCTGGTGGGTGCTGGGTGTGTCCCGCGCCACCTGGGCCCCGGGCCCTGGGCAGGTTCCTGGGCTTGTGTGACACCTGGATTTTTTCCCGAGTGTTCCAATAGAAAAGCAAAGCCAAGGAAACACTCAGAGGTCCCTCAGTCCTTTTGTTCCCATTCCCACCCATGCTGGGGATGTGTATCGTCCATCCCGGCTGACGCCCTGGCCGCTGCCCCTGGGCAGGATCTGCTGGGTTTTCCCTGTGGAGTTACCAGATCCCGGCTGCAGGGGCTGGGTTCCCTCCCCTGCTCATCCCCTGTCCAGCTCGGGTGACCGAGCGCTCCGGGTGCACATGGCTCATGTTGCCTCCAGAATAAATAATGGATCACTGCCAGCCTGAGCATTTGGGCTCCCTAATCCCCCGTGGGAGCCGTTCCCGGCCAGCTCCAGTGTGGAACTGGGGGACCAGCGCTGCCCTTCCCACCTGGCAGCTGGAATTCCTCTCTGCGGGCTCAGGCTGCCGAGGGGATTTGCCCAGGCTGGGCTTTTATTGCCCGCACTGGGGCTGTTCCCGGGGCTCGTTGAGCAGGGAGCTGGGAGGGATCGGAGTTTTCCTGCTCAGGAGCTTTCCTTCTGTCTTGCAGTGAACCAGTCAAGGGCTACATCCAGACCCACTCCGCCTGGTACTGGGCATCCTAGTGAGTATCCCTGGCTTTTCCTGCGGCCCTGTGTGCTCCAGACAGCCGGGACAGGGCTGCGGGGGTGTGGGAAGGGGCTCCAGCACTTCCCAAACCCTTCCCTGTCCTGCATGTGAGGAATCGCTCCAAAGTGTCCAGGGGCAGCTGGGGAAGGTCCTGGAATCATGGAGCGGGTTGGGTTGGAGGGACCTCAAAGCCCACCCAGTGCCACCCCTGCCATAGCAGGGACACCTCCCACTGTCCCAGGCTGCTCCAGCCCCGTCCAGCCTGGCTGGGACACTCCCAGGGATGGGGAATCCAAGCCTCTCAGGGCAACCAATGCGTGGGTGAGCCTGAGGTGAGAGCATGGAAAATCTCACCTGAATGAGATATGAGAGAGGCGAACTCCAAACACTTCCCAAAAATGGCTCTAGAAACCAGGGTCAAAGTAAATGCCTGAGTATTTCCTGCAGAAAACCAGGGAAAACTGGGGAGTTTCCAGGGAAACAGTGTGGAAACTCCTGTGAGACCTGGAAGGATGTTCAGGATACCTTAGAGGCTTGATTTTGGGATTTTCGCCTTGGAAGCCGGGTTGTTGCCAGGGTTTCCATTACGCCACATCCAGTGGATACAGGGGGTGAGTTTGGAGGTGCTGGGATGCTCCAGGCAGTGTCTGAGTGGGGCTGTCACTCCTGGGGCTCCACCCCAGAGCCCCGAGGTTGGCATGCCGTTCCTTGGTCGCCCAGACCAGCCCGGGACGGAGCTTCCACGCGCTGGGATCTCCCAGCTCCGCGGTATCTGGGCTGCTGTGAGGTCAGTGCTGCTCATTAAGTGTGAGGTGAACTCAGCTTTAATCAGTTCACACCCAAATCAGGAGATGAGACACTGGCTTATATAACCTGGGAAAAGCCTCCAAACAGTGGGAATGGGAGCATCCAGCAGCTCTGTGACACCAGGAGGGAACCAAAGGTGCTCCGGTGGGCAGCCAGGGTTGGACAGGCAGTGTCACCTTGCAGGAGACAGGGAGAGGAGGCTCAGCCCTGCCCAGCTCCCCACCTTGGCCCCTGGGGTCACCTCTTCCAGCTTCCTGCCCAGAGGGAGTTTATTCCTTCCTGTTTTTCAGTAGGAACACCCTTGGGGCAGCTGGGGGTGTTCTGTCCTGGAGGAATTTCCCCCTGGTCATTGTCCCCATGGTCATTGTCCCCATGGTCATTGTCCCCCTGTGCCCAGGTGAGACCCCACCTGCAGAGCTGCCCCGGCCCTGGGGCCCAGCACAGGGAGGACCTGGAGCTGCTGGAGAGAGCCCAGAGGAGGCCACGGAGCTGCTCCGAGGGCTGGAGCCCCTCTGGAGCCAGGCTGGGAGAGCTGGGGGTGCTCACCTGGAGAGGAGAAGGATCCAGGGAGATCTGGGAACTTCCAGTGCCTGAAGGGGCTCCAGGAGAGCTGGAGAGGGATTGGGAACAAGGGCTGGAGGGACAGGACACAGGGAATGGCTTCCCACTGCCAGAGGCAGGGATAGGTGGGATCTTGGGCAGGAATTCCTCCCTGTGAGGGTGGGGAGGCCCTGGAATGGATTTCCCAGAGCAGCTGTGGCTGCCCCTGGATCCCTGGCAGTGCTCAAGGCCCGGCTGGACGGGGCTGGGAGCACCCTGGGACAGTGGGAGGTGTCCCTGCCCACAGCAGGGGTGGGATGGGATGGATTTTAGGGTCCCTTCCCACCCAACCCATTCCATGACTTTAATTTTGTCTGTTTTTTCACTGCCCAGTGAGCCAAGCCCTTCCCTCCATTCCAGTGTCTCCAAATGCTTGTCCTGCTCCGTGCCTGGAGCTCCTTCCTAACCAGAGGTCTCTGTAAAACGGAACTGGGAGCCCCAGGATGGTTTCCCACTGCTGGGGTGGCACCGCAGGGCAATAAATCCAGAGTGGACAAGGGATGGACAGTGCCGCTGGCTCTCTGCTCCCGCCAGTCTCTTTCCAGCTGCTCAGCCGTGTCCACTCCGGCTTTCCTGGTTTCCCAGTGGGAGAGCTGTGCCTGGGTTATCTCTGTGCCCTGCTTGTGGCCCTGGGCTCTGCCGTCACCTGCCCGCCTTGGCCGAGGGTCAGTGGCTATCGGGAGCCATCGGCACGTCCAGAACCGCTGCCCCAGGCACCGGGGAAAGCAGGGAGCAGCTTCCAGAGCCTGGAAAAACACCCGGCTGCGGGCGGGAGAGCCTCCCTCAGCTCTGGGGCTGCTGTGCTGTGAGAGGAGTCAAATCCTGGCAGATAAAAACTGCCAGGACCTGGGCGGGGCTGGGCAGCCACGGCTCCGCTGAGCCGGGAGGATCCTCCTGCCTTGGGCTCTTCTCCGGGCAGATCCTCCTGCCCTGAGCCCTGCCCTGAGCCCTTTTCTGAATGGATCCTCCTGCCCTGAGCCGTGCCCCGAGCTCTGCCCTGAGCCCTTCCCTGCCCTGGGCTCTTCCTCAAGCTCTCCTGCAGCGGAATCCTGGAATGGGTTGGGTTGGAGGGACCTTAAAGTCCATCCAGTACCACCCCTGCCATGGGGTGCCACCTCCCACCGTCCCAGGTTACTCCAAGCCCCGTCCAGCGTGGCCTTGGACATTTCCAGGGATGGAGAGTCCAGAACTTCCCATTCCTGGGGGTAGGGACCACGGAGCAGCTCCCTCCTCCAGCACAGCCCTTCCAGCTCTGCCCGAGCCCAGTCGCTTTCCCAGCCCTTGGTTTAAGAACCCCCAGCCTTGATCCCACCAAGCCGGAAAGGGTTTGGAAAGGAGGGGCAAAGTCTGGCACCTCTGTGTAAGAAACTCACAGAGTCATGGAATCTTGGAATCACAAAGGTTGGAAAAGCCCCCAGAGACCATCGAGTCCAACCATCAACCCTCCACTCACCCCCGGCCGTGTCCCCCAGAGCCACATCCACAGGCTTTTGGACATTTGCAAGGATGGGATTCCTCCACTGCCTGGGCAGCCCCCTCCAGTCCCTGGCCTCCCTTTCCATTCTTAGGGAATGTTTCCTAAGAGCCAGCACAAATCCGGCACATTTGGGTGCTCTCCTGGGCCTAAGCCTGACCTTGGCTCTGCTCCAGATCAGGCCCTCAGCTTTTCCAGGAGTGTTTTGTCCCACCCTGGGGATGGGCACGTGCAGACGTGGCCCCTGAGGGCAGAAGGGAGCTTTAGTGAGGGACCAGGGGTAGAAACTGCCTCAATCCTCGCCTGCCGGGGTGTTTGCATTTCCAGCATCCTTGTCCCATGGGAATTCCCACCCGCACCCCCGGCCCAGCCTGGTTTTCCCCCCTGAACTCTCCCTCTCTCCTTCCAGCGCTGTTTTCTTCGTCACCTACCTGATCCTCGCCTGCTGCTCCGGGCCCAGGTACCGGGATCGCTTTGGGATCTGGGACAGCCTGGGGGATGCAGCAGGAATGTTTTCCTCAGGTTTCCAGCCCCTGTTATGGGGCAGGGATGGGGCCGTGCCAGCACCGGGATGGAGGGACTGGGGTGGCAGCTTTCATGGGGTCACGGGATGGGTTGGGTTGGAAGGACCTTAAAGCCCATCCAGTGCCACCCCTGCCATGGGCAGGGACACCTCCCACTACCCCAGGGTGCTCCGAGCCCCATCCAGCCTGGCCTTCCAGGGATCCAGGGGCAGCCACAGCTGCTCTGGGCACCCTGTGCCAGATGCTGGAAGCAGCTGTTCCAGGCCTGATGCAGCCTGGGGTTGCTGCAGCTCAGGAGTCCAATTGCAGCTGGGACCTCGCAGCAGAAACTGCCCCGTTTGCAGCTCCGGATCCTGGGAATTAAACATTCCAGAGGATGCTCCCGTTAGCGCCCAGTGGAGCAGGAATGTCCTGGGGACCTTTGTCGTGCTGGCCCAGGAGGACCCCAAAGGCTCCGCGGCTCCCAGCAGGGTGACTCTGCCCTGCACCGCCCCCTGCACTTGTGCACAGGGCACTAATTACCGGCATGGACATTAATTACCCAGCGGGGTCATTAATTACCCTAACAGTCACTAATTGCCCTCGTGGTCACTGATTCCTTGGCATGGCCCCTGCTGACCGGCCCCCGTTTCCTCTGCAGGAGATACTTCCCATGGAACCTGATCCTGCTCAGCATCTTTGTGAGTGGCACGTCTGGCCAACACCTGCCCTGGGGGCAGAGTGGCTCCGAGGACACACACAGGGCTGGGATTCCTGGGGAAAAGTGGGAATTTCACCCTCTTACTTTCCTGTGCTTGGGCTGAGGAGCTGCAGTTGCACTGGGATGGGAGAAGATGGGAAAAAGGGAGCCTCTGTTTGTTAAAAATTACAAAAAATAATCTGTGGAGTCTGGTGGGAGCTGGGATTGGAGCTGGGATGGGAACCAGGATGGAAACTGGAGTGGGAACTGGGGTGGGAGCTGGGATGTGCTTGGATGTGAAGCTGAGATGGGAGCAGGGATGGGAACAGGGATGTGGGATGGGAGCTGGGACGGGAGCTGGGTCCTGTGCAGGAGGGATGCCGGAGCAGGGGATGCTCCTCTGCCGTCTGCCCTCCCTTTGCCCTCTCCTGTGGGTCCCAAACGCTGCTGGAATTCCTTCTCCCGAGGGTCTGAGAGGCTTCCCTGCCCTTTTCTCTGGGACTGAGGGATTCCCTGTGGTGTCTCCTCCCGGGACATGAGGGCACTAACGAGGCTCTGTCTTCCCCAGACCCTGTCCATGGCCTATCTCACTGCGATGCTCTCCAGGTGGGTTGGGCGCTGCCCTGTGTCCTATGTCCCGTGTCCCATGTCCCGTGTCCTGTGTCCTGTGTCCTGTCTCTTCCTGAAAAACTCCCTGTTCCTGAGGAACCTGGGCTGCCTGAGCTGTCTGGGGCTCCCAGTTCCAGGAAGGTTTCCAAGGCCTGTCCCTGTCCCAGCGGAGGCAGCACTGGGGAATTCCCGCATCCCAAATCCTGCAGGAGAGCCCTGGAGGGCCGGGGCAGGGTAGCACCTGGATGGGCTGGAGGTGACCACACGGTGACCCCACCCTTGTCACTGGGCAGGTCCCAGGCAGGTGGGGCTGCAGTGATTTTTCCAAGGGAGTTTTTCCAGCAGTTTCAGGAATCTGTATCCCCCAGCCTGTTCCCATCCGCTCATTTGCACTGGGAAATCTGCTCCTGGCTCACGTGGGAGCCTGGAGAGCGGGACATGATCCCGGGCGGGTGATGGATGTAGTGGGACAAAGAAATCCGCGGCCTCAGCAGCCCCAGGGGGAAAACTCCAGTGACTCCGCACAAATCCCCCCGCAGAGAGCGGGACTGGCTTTTCCAAGGGCTGAGCCTGGCACTGCAGCCAAAATCCTGATCCAACCTGGAAACCATTCCAGCCTGAGTCTGCAGCCGCTGTCCCTGCTCCAACCCCTCCTTCCTGCAGGAGCCCGGGGGCTGCTCCTTTGGTTTCCCCTCATGCTGTGGTGACTTTTGTCATCTTGGTGTTGTCACCTCCCAGCCAGGACCCTCCCCATTCCCTGTCTGTCCATGGACAGTGGGATTGGTGAGCTTGGAGCCCATTGGCTGCTCCGGAGCTCTGGGAGGCCCAGATGGACCCTCCTGCCTTCCCTCCGTCCTTCGAAACAGCAGGAAAACCCATCCAGGCTTTTTTCTGTCCTTCCTTTTTTAATGTGGATGTGGGGTATTGACAATTCCAGCGCCGTTTGTGCCCGTAGGATTTGTGCTTTCCTCACCAAGCTCCTGCCCGTCTGAATCCCCCCTTCCCATCCCTGTGGGAATGATCCCAACGTGGTTTTCCCGGTAACTTTGCAGTTACTACAACACCAAGTCGGTGCTGCTGTGCCTCGGGATCACGGCCCTGGTCTGTCTGTCCGTCACCATCTTCAGCTTCCAGAGCAAGGTGGGACCGTGGGAGCCTCCCTTGGGAAGGGGCAGGACAGTGAGCCGGGGGAGAGCTGGGAATGCCTGGGGGGCTCTGGGTACAGGACCAGCCCGAGGGATGTGGGGATGTCATGGGAAGGGTGGAGTAGATCAGGACACGTGCTAGGGAGGGATGTGGCTGGGATGGAAATGGGGCTGGAAGATGCTGACGTGTGGGAATAATCTGGGATTCTGCAGGATCGGGATGTGTCACGGCTATCAGTGGGGCTGGAAGAGGCTGTATGGTGGTAAACTGGGAATTTTGGAGGGTTGGGCTGTGGGGTACAGAAGGACACGAAGGTGTGTGATGGGTTTGGAGTTCCCGGTGCGTGGCGGGTCCCGAGCCCTTCCCTGCAGCACTGACGGGGATTCGGGAAGCGCTGGCTCTGTGCCGGGGGTGGCTGTGGGGCTGGAGGAGCTGAGGGGCAGAACCAGCTCCGGGGGGCTCCGGTGGGACTCGGGGGCTGCGGCTCTGCCCGGGATGAGCCCCTGGACCAGGACACTCCCCCCTTCTGCCCACAGTTCGACTTCACATCGTACCAGGGCGTGCTCTTCGTGCTGCTCATGGTGCTGTTCCTGGGGGGGCTGGTCCTGGCTGTCATCCTGCCCTACCAATACGTGAGTGACCAACTGCGCCACACCGGGCCAAACCAGGCGGGCTGGGGGGGGCAGCTCCCCAAAAACGGGCGGGAACCCCCAGGGAGGGACGGAAGAGCAGGGGGTCACTCCCTGGGATGGACAATGGGAAGGGCTCAAGGATGGAACTGGCCCAGGACTGAGGACTTTTCCTGCTGCTCCGGGCGGTGGAACCGTGGAATCCTGGAGTGATTTTGGTTGGGAGGGACCCCAAAGCCCTGGGCAGGGACATCTCCCACCATCCCAGGGTGCTCCAGCCTGGCCTTGGACAGTGCCAGGGATCCAGGCGCAGCCACAGCTGCTCTGGGAAATCCATTCCAGGGCCTCCCCACCCTCACAGGGAGGAATTCCTGCCCAATGTCCCATCTATCCCTGCCCTCTGGCAGTGGGAAGCCATTCCCTGTGTCCTGGCACTCCAGGCCTTGTCCCAGTCCCTCTCCAGCTCTCCTGGAGCCCCTTCAGGCCCTGGAAGGGGCTCCAAGGTGTCCCTGGATCCTTCTCCTCTCCAGGTGAGCATCCCCAGCTCTCCCAGCCTGCCTCCAGCCCTCGGAGCAGCTCCGTGGCCCCCTCTGGACTCATTCCAACACATCCATGCCCTTCCTGTGCTGGGACCCCCTGGATGCAGACGGGGTCTCACCTGAGCACTGGTGCCTCTGCTCAGGCCTCAGTTTCCCCTCAGTAAAAGAGGGAAATGAGCACATTAAACTCTGTCCCAAATCCAGGGCAGGACTCGGACTCAGGACTAACACCCGGCACCTGCAGAGTTCAAATCTTGAGGCCTCAGTTTCTCAGCAATGACCCTGAGGTCTGAGTGACCCTCAGGAGCCAAGTGCCAGGGGACAGTGACCCCGTGTGTGTCCCCATGGCCTGCCAACCCCTTGCACAGCTCCAACCACTTCCTTCGGTCTCTCCGGCCACTCTTGGCCCCAGCTGTGCCCAGGGCAAACCCTGGAGCAGCTTCCAGGCATGGTGGAGCAGGGCTGGGCTGCATCCAAGGGGTCTCATCCCGGAAGGCCTCAGTGCCAGAGCCCGGCAGCCCCTGGGACATGGGGATGGGTGAGAGAAGAGGGTGGGGCCGGGCAGGTGCCATAAATCGCCTGAGAGGCCCTTGGGATCCCAAATCCCTCCCCATCCCAGCTGGCTCCTCTGCCCTGAGTCATTCCCTAAGGGAGACCTGCAAGAGATTCCCACCGGTCCCGGCCCTGGAGTTGGTGCTGGACAAATCCAGCCTGGGCATTCCAAAGGGTTGGATTTTGGCCGTCTGGGCTCGAGCTTCTCCTCTCCCCAGCGGGAACGTGAGGCTGGAGCAGCTCCCAGTGCCAAAGCACAGCCATGAAACTGGAGAGACAACTCCTCCTTATCTGACACGTGGCGAGATAAGTGCAGCGGAGGCAGCTCGGGAATGAGCCCGGGAGGCAGGAGGTGACTCTGGAAAGGCAGGAGAAATCCCTGGAGAGGCAGGGACATCCCTGGCTTCACTGAACCCATCTCGGGTTGAACCAGCACCTTCTCCTGGTTCCTCTGGGCCACAGCAGGGGCTGAACTTTGGTCCCAGTTCTGGTGAAATTCGCCCTGTGACTCCTGTGGATGGATACATTTAAATTCTTAATTAATCACAGAATCATGGAATATCCAAGGGGGGAAGGGACCCACCAGGACCATCCAGTCCAACTCCTGTCCCTGCCCAGGACATCCCAACAATCCCACCTTGTGCCTGAGTGTTGTCCATGTGCTCCTGGAGCTCTGGCAGCCCTGGGGAGCTGTTCCAGCGGGGGAAGAACCTTTTCCCAATATCCGACCCAAACCTCCCCTGACACAGCTCCAGCTGTTCCCTCAGGTAAATTAAAGCTGGGTCTGGCTCTTGGAATATTTGGTGTTTCTTCCACTGGGATCAGCCATGTTTGGGTAAATAAATCTGTTCTGGGGGTGCTCCAAAGTGTTCCCATCAGAGAATGCTGAGACTGGGACACGTGGCTGCCCCTGGATCCCTGGAAGTGCCCAAGGCCGGGCTGGACAGGGCTTGGAGCAGCATGGGACAGTGGGAGGTGTCCCTGCCCGTGGCAGGGGTGGCACCGGATGGGCTTCAAGGTCCCTCCCAACCCAAACCACTCCATGATTCCATGATTTCCACAGGACAGGCACTGGGTCAAATGCTGTTTGGAATAACAAACACTTGATGGAGAAGTTTAGGAGCCAAATGGATACAAAGGCCACAGTGAGGGGGGAACTGAGGCCCCATGTCCTGTTCTGTTCTGTGCCACAGAAACATTCCCAAAGAAACTGCTGAAGGTGGAAGTGGTGCAAATCCAGGCTGAGCTTTTAGAGCACTTTCCCAACTTTTCCCCTCCACCTGGGAGCCAAATCCCTTGGGAGGGAAGTCCTGCGTAGCCCATTCTGCCCAGCTCTGACGGCTGTGTCTGTGTCCATGTGTCCCTGTCCGTGTCCCTGTCCGTGTCCATGTCTATGTGTCTCTGTGTGTCCATGTCCGTGTCCGTGTCCATGTCCGTGTCTGTGTCAATGTCCATGTGTCCGTGTCCCTGTGTGTCCACGTCTGTGTCAATGTCAATGTCCATGTGTCTGTCTCCCTGTCCGTGTCCCTGTCTGTGTCCCTGTGTGTCCATATCTGTGTCAATGTCCATGTCCGTGTTCATGTCCGTCTCAATGTCCATGCCTGTGTCCATGTCCATGTGTCCATGTGTCCGTGTCCGTGTCTGTGTCAATGTCCATGTCCGTGTGTCCATGTCCCTCAGGTCCCATGGCTCCACGCGATCTACGCTCTGCTCGGGGCCGGGATCTTCACCATGGTGAGTGGCTGCTCCCGGGATCGGGCAGGGAAAACAGGCAATTCGTGACGGGGCTCGGAGCCTCCAGGGAGCCGGGGCAGGGACTGCAGGGCTCAGGGTGGCCCCGGAGCAGCGATCCCGGCGGGAGCCCGGCACAGGAGGTGCCGCAGACGTGGCGGTGCCGGCGCAGGGCACGGTGCGAGTGCCAGGCTGTGCGGGGTGAGCAATCCCAGCTGGATTGCTCCACACGGATCATGGGGACAGGCCAAAGGCGCCTCTGGAGAGGAGCAGGCAGAGCTGAGCTCGGCACAGCCCCAGAGCGAGGGGATCCAGGGATGAGGCCGCACTGTCAAGTCGGGGCTGGTTGGGTGAGAGCGAGCCAAGGATTGGGATGAGTTCAGCTCACAGAGGTGCAGAAAGACAGGGAAGGCTGAGACTGGAGATTAAGAGGCATTAGGAGGGTTTAACACAGGCGGGAGAAGCCCTGGAGCTGGGCAGCTCCTCCAAGGAAAGGCTTGGCTTGTTCCTGGTGGTCGCTGCCGAGAGCCTCTTCCAGAGCGAGTCCCAGCAGCTGTGCTGGGACTCAGCTGGGGGAGTGTCTGGGAAGGCGCCCGGCACTCCCTGGGGCCGGGGCTCAGCCCGGGGCTGCCCTGGGCTGCGAGGCGGTGCCCACTGGGCACGTTGGGAGTCGGAGCAGTTGAGCAATTGCCTTCATCACCCATAAAAGTCACTCCAAGGGAGCGCGGGGAGCGCGGCGCTGATTCACAGCTCAAGATCCCTCTGTAAAATACGAGGAGGCTTCAACATCTGATAATTACCCCATAAACATCAGTCAGAGCCTCGGCCTGGCCCTGCTGGGGCAGCTCGGCTGGGATCTGTTCTGGGGGGATGAAACAGCATCTCCTGGGGGCTGGTGCAGCCCTGGAGAGCTCCGGACCCAGGGGGGACAGCAGGACAGCAGAAAGGGGGAAGGGAGGGAGGGAGAAGAAAATGGTGGAGTGAAGTCATGCCTGGGATTTCTGGTGGTGCTGCTCCTGGGGCCAGGTCACCCTGTGACCACCTCGTTCCCTGGCAGGTGTTTCCCACCTGGGGGAAGTGTGGGAATAACAAGCTGTGCGCTCTGGGAGAGGAGGAGGAGGAGGGAGGGTGGCTCCAGAGCTGGCCCTGGGATGGAGGAAGCCTGAGGGAAGAGGGCCTGGAGTGGGAGTTACAGCCAGGGTTTGATTGTCAGGAGGGAAATGAGAGAAGGGGAAAGTTGCAGCTCATTCAGTGCCTTGTTCTGAGCTCTTAAACTGTGGTTACAGCCCATAAAAAGGGGCTGCACTTCTGTCCCAGCTCCAGGGAGGCAGCGGGGACGTCTCCTGTCATTGGAGCCCTTTTTGCCTCCCTGGGACAAACCTCCCTGTCACTGTCCTGGGGTTTCCTCCTTTCCCTCCCAGTTCCTGGCCCTGGACACGCAGATGCTGATGGGGAATCGCCGGTACTCGCTGAGCCCTGAGGAATACATCTTTGGAGCCCTCAACATCTACCTGGACATCATCTACATCTTCTCCTTCTTCCTGCAGTTCTTTGGCTCCAGCCAGGAGTGAGGGCAGTGGGGCAGGATCCTCCCTGCGCTGGCAAATGTGAGGGGTTAAATTGAAAAGCAGAGGCGAAAGGGTTCCAAAGCACCAACCTGACCCAGTCCCTCCCTTTCTGCTCCATCCAACGCACTGAGGAGCCACGGGCCCCTCCCGCAGCTTTGTACATTTGCTGTCAGGCCTTTGTGACCCCGAGAGCAAAGCAGGGCTTCAGTGTCGTGCCCCTTCTGCTCCCCCCACTCCCGCCCAGCCCAAACCAGTCCAGAGACTGGTGGCAGGAGACCGGGACCTTCCCGGCCCCAGGGGCTGCTGGAGGAGCCCTCTGAGTCCTGCCCGTCACAGGCTGAAAGTGCTGAGACAAAACAGCAGTGAGGGCAGCAGAGCAGGGAGTTTGGTTAGATCCTGGCAGGAAAAGCAGCTGAGCCAAGGGAAAAGGCTTGGGGAATCCTTGCATTGCCCTGTTTCCTGCATTCCTTCGGAGCTTGGCTTCTGTGCTATTCCTGCTGGCTCTGCTGTTCGAAACGTGGAGTGTGGGATTTCAGAGCTGGAAACGTAGCTGGATTTCGGAGCTCCAGGCACAGGGAACCTGTTTGTTCAGGACGTGCAGCTCTCTGAGGCCATCCCTGGTGCCACTGCAGGAAGAATTCCCCTGGATCCTTTGCATCTGGCCATGGGGAGTCCCTTCCCTTCCCTTCCCTTCCCTTCCCTTCCCTTCCCTTCCCTTCCCTTCCTTTCCTGTGGGACAGCAGGATCCATGATCCATGGCCACCTCCTGCCCAGGGGAGTGTGCTGTCTCTCTGGAGTGTGGCTCCTCACCGGAGGGGTTGAGATCCCAGGGAAGGAATATTGCCAGGAAATGGCAGAGAAGAGATGGAGGAGGCTGAGTTTCCCTGCTGGGAAATGCCATTCCACGTGGGAAATGGGCTGGGATCCTGTGGCGCACCCTAAGGATCTGAGGCCTTCACAGAATTGTCTCAGTTGCCCCAAAGTAGCGATCCTGAGGGGTTATTCCCCAGGGACCGGGGCCACTGGAACAGCAGTGTTCCCTCTCCCTGGCTGTTTTCCACAGCTCCTCTCCCAAACAGGGATGTCAGCGCGGGCTCTGGATGGGCTCAGGTAACTTTCCACCGTGGCCATGCTCACATTCCCTGTTCGGGGCTCAGCTGGCTGATCTTGGACTGTAAAGCTCCTCAGGGAGATAAGGGGCCTTTTGCTCTCATTCCAAGAGTGATCTTTCCTGCTGATAGGACCTCGTATCTCCCATCTCGCTGGGAATGCCGGCGAGTGCGTCACGCAGCTGCCTCCAGCAATCCCTGCTGGAGAGAGGCTCTGCCAGAACGCTGGGACGGCACATTCCTGCTCCCTCTGCCCTGGGTCTTACCCCGCACATGCCCTGTCCTCCTGCCACACGTGTCCAGCAGCCAGGGAAAGTCACCGTGCAGGGAATGGGAATGCTCCGGCCCCTCTGTGGCTGCGCCGATGAGCGCAAGTGATGCCTTCCCCTTCTCCTCCTCCCCAAAACACCCCCAAAAAACCCAACCAGACAAAAAAACCACAACCAGACAAAAAACCCACAACCAGACCAAAAAACCCCAACCAAAGCCAAATTCTTTGTAGGGATGAAGGACACCATGAGGTGATGACAGCAGGAAGTTCATGACCTGCTGGTTCCTGCTGAGGAGAACCAAATCCTTGGACTGCTGAGCAGGCAGGACTGGGAATGGCGCGGGAGGCACCCTAAAAGTGGATGAAATAAGAGTTTCAAGAGGGAATTTCCTGGCCCTCAGCAGCCTGGCTGGGCAGCCTTTCCTTGCTCACAGCTATTTCCTGTAGGGATTTGTGCTTTCCAGGCTTGGAGGGAGGAGTGTGGAGCTCCATGATGAGCTCTGGCTCTGAAATAGTCCCAAAACTCCTCCAGAATGACCTGCTGGGAGCTGGGGAGGAACACCTGGACCTGCAGCCCTCTCTGGAATTGTTCTTTTTCCTTCTGGTGTGGAGTTTGCTTCTGCTGCATCCCAGCTTTCTGCTGGTATATCCCGGCTTTCTGCTGATATATCCTGGCTTTTCTGCTCCTGTTGGGAACACCTGGCATGACCCCACTCCAGGCACCTGAGTGGGGGGGACTTGCTGCCCTCCCGTGTCCCTTGCACGTGTCCCGGTCCCTTTTCCACACTGATCCCATCCCAGCCAGCCCCAGTGGATACTGAGCACTGTCCCGCTCGGGGAGCTGGAGTTCCTCGGGAGGCTGAGGGATGCAGGATTTGGGGTGGGGTATGGAGGGCTGCTCCCCCTCCTCCCGTGTCCTCCACCCGAAGTCCTCACCCAGCTCTGTATCCCAGTCCTCTGGAGCGGTCGTTCCTATGATTTCCCTGTAAATAGGATTTTGTATCTTCTCTGACTATTGCTAATAAATGGTTGCAAAACTGTTCCTGTTCCTGTTCTTGTTCCTGTGCCTGTTCCTGCTCTGGTTGTGCAGGTGCTGCTTCATCCCTTAAAATATAAACAAGATCCTGGCACGGCCCAAAGGTTTAACGGAGCCCAGGTCACCTCTTCCCCGGTTATGAGTAAGGAAAACATCCCACACAGAGCAATAAAAAGCACATGGATCTGCACCAGGTGTCATGGATGAGGAATATTTGAGAACTGAGGGCCAAAGGGCTCCTGGAATGAGGGATTTGTTCCCTCTCCCACTTGGTTTATGTGACCACAGGATTCAGAAATCAGTGAGTGGGGATAAGCTGTGAGAGGGCTCCGGCTCCAAGGGAATTTTCTGCAGCACTGGAGAGCAGCCAGAGCTTTCCCAAGAATAAATGGAGGAAAAAAGTTCCTCCAGGGACAATTCACCACCCGAAATGAGAACCTGCACTGGGAAACTCCCATCTCACTCCATCAGCTCTGAAGGGATGATAGTCCAGGAGGACAGAGATCCCAATGCAGCAGGTCTGCGCTTTTGGGAAGGAGTCGGACCCAAAGTGTGGGAAATTTGGTTCCTGGGAAGTGGTGCTGAACAGCCTGTGCAGCCAGGAGGGATTTTCCTGCATTTTCTGCAGGAAAAAAGGACTGAAGTGGAGAGTTCCCTCACAAATAATGAGGTGTCCAAGAGCATTGGGATGAGGCATCATCAGCGTTCCCTGAAATTACCACAGACAGGATAAAATGCTGATGATTCCATCAAATTTCAGCACTTGGCTTTTGGAGAATGGGGCAAAAATTTGGATTAATCAGACTGGGACAATCAAAGGAAGGATGGAGAGATGTAGGACAAAGGGGAAGATTTGTCAGGATGTAAGGGATGCTGGAAAGAGGAAGGGATCGAGCTGCTTCCCATGTCTATTGAAAACAGGAATCCGGGGGTCCTAAATCCAGCCAGAGAGAGTTGGAGGAGACCTCAACCCCCCTGAATTCCATTGCCTGGAGAAGAGAAAATTGCATTTATTCTTGCACTTTTTTCTGCCTTTCTTTTGTGGTCAGGGGTCCCAGCACAGCGAGGATGAGGAGCTGCTGGAGCGAGTCCAGAGGAGGCTGCGGAGCTGCTCCGAGGGCTGGAGCCCCTCTGGAGCCAGGCTGGGAGAGCTGGGGGTGCTCACCTGGAGAGGAGAAGGATCCAGGGAGATCTGGGAACTTCCAGTGCCTGAAGGGGCTCCAGGAGAGCTGGAGAGGGATTGGGAACAAGGGCTGGAGGGACAGGACACAGGGAATGGCTTCCCACTGTCAGGGGGCAGGGATGGATGGGATACTGGGGAGGAATTCCTCCCTGTGAGGGTGGGGAGGGGCTGGAATGGATTTCCCAGGGGATGCCCCATCCCTGGCAGTGTCCAGGGCCAGGCTGGACGGGGCTTGGAGTAACCTGAGATAGTGGGAAGTGTCCCTGCCCACTATGGGATGGGATGGATTTTAAGGTCCCTTCCCACTCAAACCATTCCGTGATTCCATGAAAATACAGGAAGGGCCGATCCGGGGAGCGGGAGCCTTTAATTTGTGAGCTCCGGGCGCCCTCTGCTCTTCACGCTGTGACTGAAACCAGCACCAAATGAAATCCAGCTTCGTGTGCCAGCTTAACCCTAAACCTGCGCCGGGGCCCTTAACCCTGAACCTCCCCCATGGCGCCTCTTTAACCCTGAACCTCCCGCTCCTCTTAAACCCCCCTTTAACAGGGAACTTTCATTTTCTTCGGCTTTAAAACCTATCTCAGCTGCAGCCTGAGGGGTCCTGGGCACCCCCAGCGCAATCATGTGTTTAAATGTGATTTAAATAACATTTATTTGTTATTTATGTGTATAACATTTATATGGTATATATTTATGTAACATCGGTTTATATTATTCAAATATGCATTCAGTAATGTTGATTTAAGTAGCATTTACATGCTATTTAGTTGAAAAAATTAATATGTTTTATATGATAAAACATTTATATTACCTAATTAACATGTCCGTGTTATTTAAATACCCCAACCCCGCCAAGGCCTGAGACCCCGCTGGGCCGCGGCGTCGCCATGGCAACGCACGGGGGAAGCGTTCAAAGAGGACACATGGGCGGTCGGCGCCGTCCCTCTGCAGCCCGGCAGGGCCCACACAGGGTTTTTTACACAAAATCTCTAAAATCTCTTCTTTTCGCCCCAAAGGGGCTGTGGATGCGCTGTGGCGCTGTCCCTTGTCCCCATCCCTGCCCCGAGTCCCCCTCCTCGGAATATTTCTGCCTCGGAACGTTTCTCCTCGGTTGCGGTTCCCGCCCGGCGTGCCGGAGCAGTGGGAAGATGGCGGCGCCCATGAGCGGGGGGAGCCGCGGCGTCGAGCCCGGCGCGGCTCCCTACGGGAACTTCCCGAACTATTCCCGGTTCCACCCGCCCGAGGGCCGCGTCAGCCTCCTGCCCCAAGGGCTCCTGCGCAGTCTCTTCCCCGCCGCCACCCGCCCGCTCCTCGGGCTCGATGTGGGCTGCAACTCCGGGGTGAGGGGGCGGCACGCGGGCGGGTTTGGGGCGCCTTGGGGGGACGGGGTGGGGGCAACTGGGGAGGCACCAGTTTGGGGTGTTGGGGGCACTGGGGCAGACTGGGAAGCCCTGGTGTGGGGTACTGGTACAGACTGGAGGACACTGGTGGGGGGCACTGGAGACACTGAGGCAGATTGGGAGCCCCCTGGTACTGGGGGCACTGGGACAGACTGGGGAGGCACTGGTGGGGGCACGGGGTGACACTGGGACAGACTGGGGGGCACTGGGGGACAATCCAGCCCATGGAAAAGGCTCGGGATGAGGCAGTGGTCTGGGGTGGTGCAGACTGGGAACACTGGCGGGGAACGAAGGAGGAGGGCAATGGGACAAACTGGGAATACTGGGAAAGGCAGGGGTCTGGGGGAGATGGAGGAGCCGGGAGAGGCAGCTGGGAACGGTGAGGGGGCAGTGGTGGGCAGTGCTGGGAGAACTAGGAGAGATGGGGAGGACTGGGGCAGGCAGTGCCGAGGGTGTTGGAGGGAGGGCTAGGAGCACTGGGAAGGAACGTTGTCCTGGATCTGTAAAGTCCCTCCGGGAATGGGGACTCCCCCCCTGCCCTGGACACCCTGGGCCAGGACAGCCCTTTCCATGAGGAATTTTCCCTCAAATTGAACCTAAACCTCCCCTGGAATCTGCTTCCTCTCCTCCCATTCCCTTGGAGCAGATCCTGACCCCTCCTGGCTCCAGCTCCTGTCCAGGCTGGAGAGCGAGGAGGTCCCACATGCGACCCCCAGCTCCCTCGGGAATGTTCCAGCTTCTTCTGGTGCTCCAGCCCTTTCCCAGCTCCATTCCCAGCTCCAGACACATTCCAGTCCCTCAGAGTTCTGCCCTGGGAACCCCAAACTGTCCCTGGATCCAGGTGTGGCCTCACCTGGCCCAGCACAGGTGAATTATTGATCCCACCTGAAGCCCCCTGGCCGGGACAATCCTGCTGTTCCCGTGTTTGGAATTCCGCCTGAGGCATTCCCTGAAGGACGATTCCAGATCCCGTTCCAACCTGTGGAGCAGGTCAGCGGGAGGCACCTGTCACCACCAGAGGACATTCCCAGCCTGCCCTGTGCCTTCGGCTGCAGGAGCTCCGTGGAATCTCCTGTCGTTAAGGATTAATCCACTTCCCATCAGTATGCACTGGAAAGAGACTCCAGGCCAGGGACCCTGGAATTCCAGGGCTTGGAGCCACCTGGTCTGGCGGAAGGTGTCCCATGGCAGGGGTGGAAGGGGATGAGCCGAGTTCCTCCAGCCCGGAGCATTCCATGGTCCCCTGGTTTCTGGAGCAGGCCCGAGGTGTGGGGGATCCCCGCTCTGCTCCCGCTGCTCGGGGCTCCTGGGACGCATCTTTGCTGATGTTGGTCAGATTTTCCTTTGGAAACCCAGGGAGAGGGAGCTGCGGGGAGGTGCCATGAGTGGGATCCCCTGTGCACGGCCTCCCTGAGTCCCTGTTTTCCTCCCGCAGGAGCTCAGTGTGGCTCTGTACCAGCACCTCGTGGGGCTCCAGGAGAGCGATTCCAGCCCGGAGCCGCTGGGAGCCGGGAAGGAGCTGAACCTGCTGTGCTGCGACATCGATCCGGAGCTGATCCGGAGGGCCCAGCAGAGCAGCCCCTTCCCTGCGTCCATCTCCTTTGCCAGCCTGGACATCATGGATTCCGGGGCCAGGGAGCCCTTCCTGAGCTCCTACCTGGAGCGCTTCGGCCGCTCCTCCTTCGACATCGGCTTCTGCATGTCCGTGACCATGTGGATCCACCTGAACCATGGGGACAGGGGCCTGCTGGAATTCCTGGCCCTCCTGGCCTCGCTGTGCACGTTCCTGCTGGTGGAGCCGCAGCCCTGGAAGTGCTACCGGGCGGCCGCGCGCCGGCTCCGGAGGCTGGGCCGGGACGACTTCGAGCACTTCCGATCCCTGCGGATCAACGGGGACATGGCCGAGAGCGTCACCCGCATCCTGACGCAGGAATGCGCCATGGAGCTCGTCTGCTCCTTCGGCAGCACCAGCTGGGACAGGAGCCTCCTGCTCTTCAGATCCACCAGCGCCCGCCCCGAGGGCTCCCACTGAGGAATGGCCTCGCACATTCATGGACTCTGGGGCAAGGAGGCAGAGCTGGGAATTCCTAAACCCCCGCTAGGGCCAGACCTTGACTTCCCTTGGGAATCTGAGGCAAGGAATGTCCGTGACTGATTTTTTGGGACAGTTTTAACCAATTTTGTGGGGTCTGAGGTTGTTCAAGGAAGTGCTCCTGCAATCCAAGTTCCTCCATGTGCTTTCCATGTGTATCAAGAATATTCCCTGGAATAACAGGGAACATGCCCAAGGGAATGTAGAATGTCCTGACTGGAACAAAGATCCTCGAGTCCAGCTCCCAGCCCTGCACAGGACATCTGAAAAAAAATCCCACCAATCCCAAAATCCTGATGCCCAAGTTGTCCAAACATTCCCAGACCTCCAGAATCATGGAATATCCAGAGCTGAAAGGGAGCTATGGGGATCACAGAGTCATGGAACATCTGGAGTTGGAAGGACCCACCCGGATCATCGAGTCCAACTCCTGGCCCCGCACAGGACATCCCAAAATCCCCCCCTGTGCCTGAGAGTGTTGTCCAAGCACTCCCTAGCCTCCAGAATTATGGAATAATCAGAGTTGGAAGGGACCCACAAGGGTCATCAACTACAACTCCTGGCCCAGGACAACCCAAAAATCCCACTGATCCCAAAATCCCAGCACCCTGAGCTTTGGCTCCTTGGGGATGTGACCATTCCCTGGGGAGCTGTTCCAGTGCCTGACCACCCTCTGGATGAGGAACCTTTCCCAAAATCCACCCAAAACTCCCCCCAGGACAATGGGTGAGGCACCTGCAGGACAATCCCCTTCCCGGACCCAGCCCCTGGCTCAGCTCTCCCCGGACAGGGGTTTATCCCCAACGGTGAGTGTTTCTGGGAATAATATCCTTGGAATAAAAATCACTGAGTTTTATCCTAAATTCCGTGTTGGGGTTTTTAATCCTGTTTTTATTCCTGTTCTTTTCAGTGCCTGGGCGGTGCCAGGGCGCTGAGCTGGTAATTCTGTTGTACTTCCCGTTCTCCTTGCTCCAGCGGGAGCGAGGGAAGCCAGGGGGTGTCCCGAGCCTTGTTCCAGGTGAGCTCCGTTCCGGAGGGAGAGGAGGCGTCACCTCCAGGAGGTGGTGCTGCTGTGTCGCTGTTCCTGCCGGGCGAGCAGCGGCCCGGGAAAACCTGGGTGGATTTGTCCCTGTCCTTACTGGGAGTCCCTTGTTTCCTCCTGCAGGGAGAGAGTAGGGGGAAAAGCAAATGTGTGGATCAGCCTGGAGAAGGGAAGGGAAGGGAAACCTTGGAGCCCCTTCCAGGGCCTAAAGGGGCTCCAGGAGAGCTGGAGAGGGACTGGGACAAGGCCTGGAGTGCCAGGACACAGGGAATGGCTTCCCACTGCCAGAGGGCAGGGATGGATGGGATATTGGGCAGGAATTCCTCCCTGTGAGGGTGGGGAGGCCCTGGAATGGATTTCCCAGAGCAGCTGTGGCTGCCCCTGGATCCCCTGGCAGTGTCCAGGGCCCGGCTGGACGGGGCTTGACGGGGCTTGGAGCACCCTAGGACAGTGGGAGGTGTCCCTGCCCATGGCAGGGGTGGGATGGGATGGGATGGGATGGGATGGGATGGGATGGGATGGGATGGATTTTAGGGTCCCTTCCCACCCAGCCATTCCAAGATTCCCTGTGTTTCAGGATGCTGAGCAGGGTCGCAGGAGAACTTTGAGGCCCTTCACATAAATGCAACTTCCACAGGGATCCTGCAGCTCCTCCAGCACGGGAATTCCTTTGGGAGCTGAGCAGCTCCCTGACATTCCAGGAGCTCTGGGAAGCTCTGCTGACTCCAGGAGTGTCGCTCATCCGGTGTTTTCCTGCCCTTTCCTCCTGCTCAGCTGCTCTTTCCCAGCCGTGCTGCTGGGGGCACTGGAGGATCGTTCGTCCCACACCCTACCCCCTGGAATGTTTCCCTTCCCTTGTGTCAATATTTGGTGCTGTTTTCTTTCACCTTTGAAATGTTTCTGAGCTAAGCCCGGCCCTGTCCCTGCTCCCAGTTAAAGGGGGAAAGAATTCCTGCCTTTCTTTTTCCTTGGGGGATTTTTGTGCTTCCCTGTGAAAAGTTCTAGGAAGAGTTGCTAGGAAGGTGCATCCCAAATTGTCCCTGCCCCTGGCTGGAAGGATCTTTTCCTTCAGAGAGACCCTGGTTCCTGTTCCTTATTCGCTGGGAATCTCCCCGGGATGTGCCTGCAGAATTCTCCTGGGCAGCTGCTCGAGGGAAGAGTGTGGGTTGGAGTTGGTAGTTCCTATTTTTCCAGCTTTTCCACGCTGTCCATGCCCGGGGTGTCTGTAACTGCACGATGGCTCCTTATCTCTCACTCCCAGACTTTGGAATTGCTGATAAGGCTCTGTCCCAGCAGCTCGGGAATGGCCCAGATCCAGAATTCCCTCTGCCTGGCTTCAGCACAGCCAAATCCTTTGGATTCTGCCACAAATATGGCTCAGAATGGTCAAAACAAATCTCTGTGCTCAGCCTGGAGAAAAGGAGGCTTAGGGGGACCCTCTCCCTTTCCCAAATTCCCTGACAGGGTGGAGCCGGGGGGATTTAGGATCTGCTACCAGGGAACAAAGGAAAAACGGCCTCAAGGTGCACCGGGGAGGTTTAGGTTGGATACTGAGAAAATTCCGTTATGGAAAGGGTTGTAAAGCACTGGAAGGGGCTGCCCAGGGCACTGGAGGCGTCCCCGTCCCTGGGAATGTCCAAGAAAAGTGTGGATGTGGCACGTGGGGACATGGTTGGGGTGGCCTTGGCTGTGCTGGGTTGATGGTTGGACTCGGTCATCTCTGAGGGCTTTTCCAACCTGAACAATTCCATGGGTCTGGGATCCCGGGATACTGCAGGGCTCAAGATGGAGTCAGTCCTTCAGCAAAGAGGAGGGAAAATCACTTTCATTTTCCTTTCAGCTCCGTGCTCCTGCTCTCCAGGAAGGTGCTGGGACAGGAGAGGTGGGAACAGCTCTGGGATACGGCGATGGGACAGCCTGGAAGAGATCTCATGGATCCCACCGCGGTAAGGATCTGGGGAATTCTGTCTGTTTAACACTCTGCATTTCCCACGTGGCTAAAACGTGTTCCCAGTTTTCCTGAGGGTTGGACAGAGGGAAATTCCAGCTGGGAGTTAAACCATGTCTGCTCCTGGGACAGCAGCAAAGCTCTGCGGCCATTCCTCACAGAGGAGAAATGGCCATGGGGAAATGGAGATCCTGGAGTCAGGGAAGGGTTTGGGTGGGAAGGGACTCTGAACATTATCCCATCCCACCCCTGCCATGGCAGGGCCACCTCCCACTGTCACAGGCTGCTCCCAGCCTCGTCCAGCCTGGCCTTGGGCACTGCCAGGGATCCAGGGGCAGCCACAGCTGCTCTGGGAAATCCATTCCAGCCCCTCCCCCCCCTCACAGGGAGGAATTCCTACCCAATATCCCATCCATCCCTGCCCTCTGGCGGTGGGAAGCCATTCCCTGTGTCCTGTCCCTCCAGCCCTTGTCCCCAGTCCCTCTCCAGCTCTCCTGGAGCCCCTTTAGGGCCTGGAAGGGGCTCTGAGCTCTCCCTGGAGCCTTCTCTCCAGACTGGCACACCCTGATCCCATCCCACCCCTGCCATGGCAGGGACACCTCACACTGTCCCAGGCTGCTCCAAGCCCTGTCCAGCCTGGCCCTGGACACTTCCAGGGATGGGGCAGCCACGGCTGCTCTGGACAACCTGACTCAGTTTCCATGAGGGACTCCTGGGCTTGGTGACCCTGGTAGGATTCAGGACACCTGGAGCAGGGCAGGAGAGGGATGTCCCTGATCCCAGGACGGGCCAGCCAGGGGCGGCTGCTGCTGCTGAGGGAGCTGGAGCTGCCCTGGGAGTGCAGAGCTCCTACTGCTCCCCTGGAGCACCTGGCTGTGCCTGGGGAGCTCCCGAGCTCCGAGCTTTGGGATCATTCTCGGGCTCCAGCCCACTTCGCCTCAGTTTTTCCATCCCCAGAACGGGTTTGATTCCCTGATGGGGAATCTTGGCTGTGTGATTGCACAGCACTTCTGGGATGGAAAACCTGAGCAGCTGAGCTGGACCCTGGGCTCAGAGCTGTGCCCTGTTCCCAATAATCCTTAGGGATTAATTGGTCCCCTGCAAGGTGCTGGGACTCATTAAGCCTCCCCCTGCTGTGGGAGGTCACTCTGCCCTTCCTGGCATGGAAGATTTGAGGCAGGGGAGCTCGAGCATCAAAATTCAGATGTTGGAGCTTCCACTTTCTGGGTGGTTCTGCAGGTGCCTCCAGCCCTTGGAGGAAGCAGGACTGGAGGAAGCAGATCCTTTTGTATTTTTATTTTGGATTTCTCCTTGCTGTCACTCCTGTGACACTCAGTGTCACTTCCACTAAGGGACACTTTGCTGTCTCCCAGATTCCCGTGCTGGGTGAGCACAAAGGACACATTCCCAGGGAAAAATGGAGTGAGGAACTGGAGTGTGGCCAGAGGAAACGACCTGAGAGCACCAAATGTCCCAGGGCTGCTTCCTTCCACATCCGGAGTTTCCTGACACAGCTGGAGAGGGAGTCCCCATCCCTGGAGGGGTTTCACAGCCGTGTGGATGTGGCACTTGGGGATGTGGTCAGGGGTGGCCTTGGCCGTGCTGGGGGATGGTTGGACTCCATGATCCCAGAGGGCTTTTCCAACCTGAGCTGTTCCATGATCCTGTGGTCATTGTGCCATTTCCATGGCTGCTTGTCCTGAGCCCTTGGAGCAGAAGGAATTCTTCAGACTCCTCAACTCAGCTGTGATTCCTTCCCATTCCCCCATCCCTGGCCCTGGAAGGGATGAGTCCCCCCACAGCCCCTTTCCCAGAGCTCATCCAGATTTTCATTCTCTACTTCCCAAATTTACCACATTTAGAAGTTTCTGCGAGTTCCCCCTTCCCAGAATTGGGTTGGGCTTTAGCAAATGGAATTGCTTTTCCTCAGAGGGAATCTCCAAACCAGAGCCGGATCATATCCATAAAAGGCTTCCTTGGAGAGTTGGTTCATCTGTGTTTGGCTTTGATGCTGAGGGATGGGCAGCTCCCATCCCTGGGAATTCCTGGCTGGGAAAACGAAGGATAATTCTGTCGATGTTAAATCACAGCTGCCCCATCCCGGGAAGTGTCCAAGGCCAGGCTGGATGGGGCTTGGAGCAGCCTGGGCCAGTGGAGAGTCCCTGCCCAGGGCAGGGGTGGGACTGGATGGGCTTTAATGCCCCTTCCCAGCCAGGCCATTCCATGATTTCTAACTGGGAACATGGCAAAAAGTGGATTAATTCAACTTCCAGTTTAATGCGAGCAGCCCAGGAGTGGAGGGACCCACTGCAGGAGCCGGGAGCTGGCAGCAGCTTCCTGGGCCGGGAACTTGTCCCTGCAGGTCCCAGGGCAGAGGTTTGGATTTCCTTGGCTCAGCTCAGGGCAGGTTCCTTCTTGCTCCTCCTGTCACTTTGGAATTACAGGAGAAAAGGGAGAGGTGGCAACCTGTGGAAATCTGGGAACCTGATCCTGGGGAACTGGGAAAAGAGCAGTCCCAGCCCAGACACCCTTTGGGAGTTTGGCTTTTCCCTCCCAGTGTCACCAGTTCTGAGGCACAGGTTGGACTGGGGAGGTGAACTGGGGAGGGAGCAGAGCCCTGGGGGGATCTTGGTGGGAAAACCAAGCACAAACCCAAGGGTGAGTCTGGGGTCACTCTGGACATTTGTCCAGGGGAGCTGTGGCCGCCCCTGGATCCCTGGAGGTGTCCAAGGCCAGGCTGGGTGGGGCTGGGACCAGCCTGGGATAGTGGGAGGTGTCCCTGCCATGGCAGGGGTGGGATAGGATGGATTTTAAGGTCCCATTCCGGGGTTCCCTGACATGCTGCGGGCAGGGCCTGCTCCGCTGGGTTATGAATGGGGAGAGTTTGGCTGTTCCCTTCCTCGGGCTGTCAGTTCTGGACATGGAAATGCCTTAGCCATGAGCCCTCAGGTGTAATTCCAGGCAGGAAGGGTTCCTTGGAGTCTCCAAGGCTCCGTTTCAGCCTCCCTGGTCCTGGTGGAAAAGCTGGCACATTGTGGAAGCTTCTCACTGGGCTCCTCTGCCCATCTCTGGGGTTTCATTTCAACACCTCAGGTTTCCCATTTCCTACACTTATGGAACAAACAGACGGAGGTTTGTTTGTTTTCCCCCTTGGCACAGAAGTCCCTTGGATCATCATGGACATGATCTTTGCCACCATTTCTTAGCTCAGGCTCAAGTTCCTTGGAATGAGTTCATTTGGAGCGTCCTTGTTCCCTTGGAGCTGGGCCCACTGGAAGGGGCTGGAGTCGTGATCCGGGGTGGGGATCTGCTTCCAGGAAATATAAAATGCTCTCAGACCTTATCTCTTCCGACCAGACAATCCCAGTTCAATCAGAATCATAAAATGCTTCTTATCAGCCCCCTGGAATTTTATCCTGATGTTTGACAAAGCCACTCCGTCCTTGGATCTTCCCCGGAGCGAAGGAGCCGGTTTTATTGGGAGTGAGAGAGTTCCGAGGTCAGAGCTGCCTAACTCGAGTGGGGACCCTGCTGTGGAGCAGAGAAGCTCAGGAGGGATCTGATCCATGTTTCCATGGCAGGACTCACTCTGGATAACTGAGTAAACCCCTGGCATGTGGTGGGTCAGGGGTCAGACCCTGGGGGATAGGATGCTCCGGGATCCCACAGTAACCCATTCTGCTGGACTGGTGGGTTGCAATTCCTGCGTCATCCCTGGGAAGGATTGGGGAGCTGATGCTGAGGGGGTCCCTCGGTGTCCCTGCTCTGTCCTGGGGTCAGTCCCAGCATCTGGAAGCTGCTGAGCTGCAGCTTTGTTCCCGCAGGAATCCGGGAGGAGCTGTGCTGGAGCAGGCCCTGCTGCCAGGCTGACACATCAAAGCAGCTCCCTGGGATCCTGCACGGATCAAACGGAGAGAGCAGGGAGGGAGCAGGGAGGCTCCCAGACCTGCCAGCCCAGGATGGCTCAGCTCTGTCTCCTCATCTCCATTAAGTCCGGGAACATCCCTGCTGGACAGGTCTGGGATTCCTGAGCTTCCCCCCTGCTCCAGGCACTCCCAGCTTGGCTTCAGAGGCTGGAGCCAGGCTGGGAGTGCTGGGGGTGCTCACCTCACTCCAGGGAGAGCTCAGAGCCCCTTCCAGGCCCTAAAGGGGCTCCAGGAGAGCTGGAGAGGGACTGGGGATAAGGGCTGGAGGGACAGGACACAGGGAATGGCTTCCCACTGCCAGAGGGCAGGGATGGATGGGATATTGGGTAGGAATTCCTCCCTGTGAGGGGGGGGAGGGGCTGGAATGGATTTCCCAGAGCAGCTGCGGCTGCCCCTGGATCCCTGGCAGTGCCCAAGGCCAGGCTGGATGAGACTTGGAGCAGCCTGGGAGAGTGGGAGGTGTCCCTGCCATGGCAGGGGTGGCACTGGATGGGCTTTAATATCCCTTCCCACCCAACCATTCCATGGATCTGTGTGAGATGGTGCTGGGAAAAGCTCTGTGAAGGGGCTGCCGTGAGGGAAGAGATCCTTGCTGGCATTTTGGGCAGAATTCCCGTTCCCTGTGTGAAGAGAACAGGCAGGAGGGTAAAGGTTTTATCCAGCCAGTCTTGGTGTCCCCTCAGAGCAGGTGGCACAGCCTGAGCCAGGAATCATGGAATTGTTCAGGTTGGAAAAGCTCTCGGAGATCATCAAGGCCAATCCAGCACTGCCAAGGTCACCCCTGACCATGTCCCCATGTGCCACATCCACACATTTCTTGGACACTTTCAGGGATGGGGATTCTGCCCTGTTAAGGCTGGACAACCCTTCCATGAAGGATTTTTCCCAAATCTCTAATAAATGGATACAAATATGGAATTTTTATCCCAAAGGCCCCGGGGAGCTCTGTGGCTCCATGTCCACCTGGCGAAGGTCCATCCCTTCGGGCAGGAACATCCCCTGTAGGTCTGTCCGTGGGGTGGCCCGTGCATGGACACAGGGGAGTTTGGAAGTTGTGAGGGCTCCTCCGGAACGTGTGGTGGCTTCCGTCCAGGGCTCGTGGATCTCCTGGGAGTGACCGCTGTGTTGTCTGGCTGGACATTCCCAGCCTGACCAGTGCCAGCTCCTGGTGGATAACTGGGGCAGATCCCGAAGGATTTCCTGTCCCCAGCCCCTGGAGCAGGACCTGCAGCACATTCCTCAGGGGGAGCTTTAACTCCACACCTACCCCACTGCTGGCACAGGTGGGGCTCAGGCCTTGCCTCAGAATTCCCACAGGATGAATCCCTGAAAGCTGCCTTTGGTTCGCCCCAGTCCCACTGCAGATCCCGACTGTTGACAGCCTTGTCCCTGGATCCGGGCAGCTGTGGGGACCTGGGAAGGTCCCTTTTCCACTCAGCCTCATCCCACCCGGGGGAATTCTGGTTTGGCTTCTTCCAGGATAGCTTGCTCAGTGCTCAGGGCAGCTGGGAAAGGTGTCCAGGTTTCCACGGAGAAGCAGGAGAGCAGAGGGGCTGCACCTGGGAGCACAGGAATGTGCAGGGAAGGTTGGAGTGGAAAAGGTGCCGGCTGGAAGGCTCAGTGAGAGCGAACAGGGATCCCGTGGGATCTGTGAGCCTGGGAGCTGCTTTGGAGAGGAGGGAGGGGGGAAAGGAGACTGACTGGATGAGAACTGGGAATCAAATTAGACATTCCTGGAGGATCTCCTGAGCCTTGAGTGTGGTTTGGGAATCAAGTGTTCCTGCAGTACCTCCTGGGCCTTGTGTCCATGAGCTCCATTCCTCCGAGGATTGAGGTTGAAGTGGAATCTCACCCGAGCTTGGCCAGCTGTGGCTGAGGCTTGGGACTGGAGCCAGGCATTCCTGGGGCTCCTGCTGGCCATGCCCTCCCCAGCTCCCTTCTCCGGAGGGCTGTGCTGGGGGTGCTGGGGGTGGGACCTCACCGGGCCGGGACGACCTCAGTGCAGGTCTGACCCGGGCCGAAGGAGCTGTCCCCGGGCTGCGGGAGAAGGGAAGGCCGGGCCTGGGCCGGCTCCAGGTCTCCCGGGAGACACCGGCGTGTCCCAAACAGGGCCCTGTGCCTGGGGGTGAGGCAGGGCTGCTCCCTGTTCTCTCCTGCCCCGCGTTTCTCCCGGCTGCTGTCACCAGCACATTCCCGGCGCCCCGTGCCAGCCCGGCAGGCCCCGGCGGGTCCCCTCCGTGGGATGCGGCCGCGTTTCCAGGCCCGGCTCCAGCGGGCTGTGGGAAGTGCTGACTCGGGCGCTGCGCGGAGCTGACTCACAGGGCAGGCCCCGCCAGGAAAGGCTTCGGAAGGAGTTGTAGGGTCTGGACTCCGTGGTGGAGCTGAGCTGGTTCCCCTGCAGGCTCCAAGGGAAGAGTTGTAAGGGTTTTTAAGGATTTAGAGAGTTGGAAGGTGAAGGAATGTTTTAGTGAGAGCGGAAATGCCCATAAAGCCTCTGATCCAGTGCGGGTGTGGACATAGGAGCAGAGGATGGGACAGGGCATCCGGAGGTTCCAGAAAGCCCTGGGAGCTTCCAGGTCCCTCCCAATCCAAGCCCTTCTGGGATTCCACGATTCTCCCCCTGTTCCCTGGGAAATGCCCTGAGGATGGCCCCAGCTGGTTGATGCAGGACTTGGTTCCTTCGGACTCTGATTTCGGGTGCAGGGCTGGGGGGGCACTGAGCCCGCTGATCCCTGAGGGAACACCTTGGGCAGGAGCATCCTAAGGGTCCGCAAGGCTCTGGGAAGGCCAGAGGAGCCATGGGGTCCCTTGGAGGGAGGGCACGGAGAGTGGCTCATCCCGGCCCCTCTCTGCGCTGTCACGGAAATCCAGGCTTGGCTGGGGACAGAACAGCGAAAGGTCCCCTTTTCCCCATCACAGGAACTGCTTTCCCTGGGCATCTGAGCCGTGGTTCCAGGATGGAAAACCGGGTGACCTGGGGGGATTGGAGGTGGCAAAGAGCAGGCTGGGGCAGAGGGAAGGGGTGTGGAATCATGGAATCACCAAGAGACCCTCCAGATCATCCCCAGCAGCACCGCTGAAGGGACCTCGGGAAGGCCGGAGCAGGAGCTGGGCAACTCCACAGCCTCCAGGGCCTCCTTCCCTGGCCCTGGCATTTCTGTGCCGGGGTGGCCGGGAGGGCTCCGGCCCTGCCGATGTGCTGATGTGGGAGCTTTGCACCGCCGAGATTTGCCTCCTGTGCGAAACCCAGGGAAAACGGGCTGGAGCCGGAGCCGCGGCGTTCCCAGCCCAGGGCAGGGACGCGGGAGGATCAGAGGGATCGGGGCTCGGGAGGCTCCAGGGACGCGCCCACAGCGGCTCCCGAAGCTGCCCCGGGGCCGGGCGGAGCCTCCCAAGCGCCTTTCCCAGCCAGGTGCAGCAGCAGCTGAGGGAGAACGAGGATCCTCACTGAAAACAGGGATGTGCACCCGGATTCTCAGGGATGCTCCCGCACGGGTGGGATTCAGGGATGCTCCTGCACAGGGGGGATTCAGGGGGATTCAGGGATGCTCCCCCAGGTGTGTTTTACCGATGCAAGTTTAGCCCCAGATATTCCATTCCCACAGGGGTCCGTGTGTGTGATCCTGGGCCTGACATCCCTGGATTTCCCCCTGCTCTGAGCAGTGTTTGCTCCCCAAGTCTGTTTTCTCTCAAATTCCAGTCTCTTGACACTTGGAGCCGAGCACGTCAGGAGCAGAGAGAGGTGAGAGGAGGGAGCTGGGTGGGATCTGGACGTGATCCAGGACTCCCTGTCAAAACATCCCCACCCCATTCCTGGCGTGCTTGGGATGGTTGGTGAAAAACTCCCAGTTCAGAGTAAAACGCACAGAACTGGCACAAAGGAGCTGTTAAAGGGGCCCAGCTCCCACAAAATCCATGGATTCGTCCCATTTGTGCTGGAGCTGGAATTCTGGGTTTAAGCTGGCAGGGACGGGCAACTCTGTCAATTCCTGCTTCAGGAACACCTGGGTTGATCCCAGAATCCCAGGATGGTTTGGGTGGGAAGGGACCTTAAAGCCCATCCCATTCCCAACACCTTCCATAGCCCAGGCTGTTCCAAGCCCCGTCCAGCCTGGCCTTGGGATGAGTAGCAGGATTCTGGGGGACTTGGGAGCACCCTGAATGTGTCTGTGCTGACCCTGCCATTCCCACGTGCCGCTGGAGCACTGGGGTGGCCGAACACAGGGAGCAGCTGGAGGGCTCTTTGCCTGATGGAGAATTCGGGCCTTTCCTGGTTGGAACAGCTCGGCCACTTTGGGAAGGAGGAGTGGGAATGCTGCCCCTTCCCAGGATGAGGAATAGGGTGAGCAGTCCAGAGGCAATTCCCAGTTGTGGACTGGGATTTTATCCATGCAGGGGCTGGAGCCACTCGAGGCCTGGTTTATAAATCAAATACAAGAGCCCTGAGTTGCTCCTTCCTCCCCTCAAGGTGGGAATTCCTGTTCCTGGGGGACACTCGGGCAGTTTGTGTTGGAATTCAGTCCTGCCAACCCCTGGATCCCCTCCTGTGGTCCAGGTGGGATCCCCTGGCTCCTGCCCAAGCTTTTTCCAGGTTGTGTAAGTACAGAGCTCCCGCCAGGGCCGGGCCTGGGCGGATCCGTCTGGGAGAGCCGATCCCGAATCCCGGCTCAGGTCGGAGCACGTCCCGTGGGTGTGGGCCAAGGCAGGGGCTGCTGTCGGGAACTGCCGGGAGCAGGGATGGAGGGGGCCCAGCCCTTCGTCCAGAGGCTCCACTCGTGCTCCCCAAATGCAGGCTGGGGGAACTCGGACAGGGCTGATCCCATGGGAGCTCCAAAGAGGGGAAACGTCTCATGCTCCTGAATTTCAGATTCCTCGTGGCACATCCAAGGCTAAATGAACTCCGGGATTCTTTGAGTGCCTTGTGATCCAGATATTTGGATTTGTTCCCTCTGGTTTAGTCTGGGTTCGGGGTCCCAGTTTTTGAGGGTTTTCTGTTGTTGGTTTGAACCAGGAGAGCAGCTGGGGTTCCACGAGGTCCCCACTTCAGGAACTGGGACTTAGATTGGTGTCACCACTGGGAATGCTGGGGGTGAACTGCTGCCATATTGTCCTGACAAACCAGTGCCACCACTGGGAGTGCTGGGGATGAACTGGTGCAGATGGGTAATTGTGGTGAATTCCCCCGGGAATGCTGAGGGAATGCTGGATTGACCCCCTGTGGAGGGCAGGGGGTGTAAATCCGGAGTGGATCCGCGGCGCTGAACTGGGGCTGTTTTACTCCTCTCCTTGCAATTCCAGACCCCCAAACCCCCAAAGGCTCCAAATTTTCTGTCGGTGGTGGGATCTTCCATCCCTACGCCCCTTCTCCTGCCCAGAGAAGTGACAGATCCCTTTGGCTCCACGATGAGCTCTGGAAGTGCTGAAAATGAAGCTCCAGGTGTTCTATATCCCCTTTTCTCAAGGGTGAATTGCCTCTCTGTGGGCAGGGGGCAGCTCTTGGTGCCGCACTGGGCTTTCACCACCTAGGACAAAGGAGATTTTGGGGCTCTTGGAGCTGGTTCTGAGGCAGGTAAAGGTGGGTGTTGGGAAGCTGGGAAGTGCTTGGAGCAGCTTTGCTGCGGCTGAGAACATTCCATGGACTCGGAGGGTCCGAGTGTCCCTGGGCACAGGGGGGCAGAGGGGCTGCCAGGATCCCCTCCAGGGCTGCCCGCCCTCTTCCCACCATTCCCGGCCCTGTTTGCTCCCCGCGTCAGAGCCTGAGTCACGCTGGGATTCCTCAGAGCTGAAGTGGTTCCTTCTCTCCCTCCCCCTCCCCTGCCCAGGTGCTGAGGGTTTTTTTCCGAAGCCCTGTATTTCTGGGTGTGCCCGAAGCCTCGCAAACACGGCAGGTCCCGGCAGGCGCGGCTGAGCCCCGTTTCCATTGTGAATTCCTGGCACGGTTCCAGGGGCTGTGCCAGGAGCAGCCCCTGCGAGCTCCTCTCCCTGCTGAGCTGGGGCTTCTCTGCTCCCGCTGGGTCCCTCCATGGACACAGGCACAGCCCTGGATCCCCCAGACCCCTCCATGGACACAGGCACAGCCCTGGATCCCCCAGATCTCTCTGTGCATCCTGACTCCCTGAGGTTTGGAGAGTTCCTGGGGCATTTGTGCATCAGAGAGATCCGTGGGGCTGGGAGAGAGCAGAGCCTGGAGAGGAGAAGGCTCTGGAGACTGCTTGGAGCCCCTTCCAGTGCCCAAAGCGGCTCCAGGAGAGCTGGAGAGGGACTGGGGACAAGGCCTGGAGTGCTGAACACAGGGAATGGCTTCCCACTGCCAGAGGATATTGGGGAGGAATTCCTCCCTGTGAGGGTGGGGAGGGGCTGGAATGGATTTCCCAGAGGATGCCCCTGGATCCCTGGCAGTGGCCAGGACCAGGCTGGACAGGGCTTGGAACAGCCTAGGACAGTGGGAGGTGTCCCTGCCCATGGCAGGGGTTTGGAGTGGGATGAGCTTTGAGGTCCCTCAACCCAGACCCTTCCAGGATTCCAGGCCCAAGCCATCCCCGTGTCCTGGGGGAAACTTGTGCCGAGATCTGGGCTCCTTCCACCTCCTCCAACCCCACGGGCTCCAGTTGATCCTGGAGAGGAAGCTCTGGGATGGTGTTCAGTGCCTGAAGGGAGCGGGGAGGATGAGCTGAGCCCAACTCCAAACCCCAGGAACCACCTCTGGTCGCTGCTGTCCACAAACCATGGAATTGTTCAGGTCGGAAAAGCCCTCAGAGAGCATCAGGTTCAACTATCAACCCCACACCATCCCATCCCTGTCCCCAGGTGCCACAGCCACACGTTTCTGGACACTTGCAGGGGTGGGGACTCTGCCCCTGCACTGGGCAGCCCCTTCCAGTGCTTTACAACCCTTCCAGTGAGGAATTTTTCCTAAATCCAACTCAAAACTTCCCTGGTGCAGCTTGAGGCCGTTTTCACTTGTCCTGGCAGCAGATCCTGGCCCCACCCTCCTGTCGGGGAGTTGTGAGAGGGAGAGGGTCCCCCCTGAGCCTCCCCTTCTGCAGCCGAGCCCCAGGGGAGCAGGCTTGGCTGTGCGGGGAGGGAAGGCCCTGGAGCAGGAGCCCGGCTGTGCCGGCGCTGCCCCTCCGAGCCCCGGCGCAGAGGGGGGAGCTGGAAATGGTTCCTGGGGGTGTCCAGGCTGCTCCCCCGCTCCCGCCCCTCCCTGGGCGCGGGGTCTGCAGGTGCAAACTGGGGCAAACCCCGAATTCCCTCTTGGTCTCAGGTGGGGCTCGAGCTTCCCCGGCAGGAATTGGAACAGGAATTGGGGCAGGAATTGGGGCAGGGTGGGCCCGGGGCAGCAGCAGCTGCTGCGTGTGCGAGTCCCCGGCCCGGAGGTGGCACAAGGGGCACTCCCAGCCCCCGGGCCGGGCTGGCACCGCTCCCGCGGCGCTCCGGGCAGGGCCCGGCCCTGGCAGCACAACAAGAGAATTCTGGTTTCTCCCGAATTCCGGGCCTGGCCGGGCCGGGCCGGGCCCTGCGGAGTCACGGCACAGGCGGGGATAGGGACAGCGCCCGGCTGTGCCGGCACCGCGGGTCCCTCCCGCGTCCCCCCGGCCTGGTGACACCTTGGCTCTGCCTTTTCAGGGGTCCGGGGGCACGGAGGGGTGGCCCGACCTTGGGGCTGGGACCTAGGGGAGGTCCCGGGATGCCAGAACAGTCGGGGTTGGAAGGGACCTCTGGAGATCGCCCGGTCCAACCCCCTGCCCAGGCAGGGTCACCAATCCCAGTGCCAGGACTGCGAGCCCTGGCCGGGAGCAGCCGGTTCTGCACATCCCGGTGCTGCCGGGATTCCCGGGGATGGCCCCGGAGCGCCCCGGATCCTGCCGAGACCAGACAGCGGGGCTGGGAACACCGGGGAGGGGAATCCCAATCCCGATCCCAGCCGAGCTCAGGGGATGAATCCCGATCCGAGCCGGGTTTAGGGGGGTGAATTCTGATCCCAGCCGGGCTCAGGGAGTGAATCCCAATCCCGATCCCAGCCGGGTTTAGGGGGCTGAATCTCAATCCCAGCCCGGCTCAGGGGGTGAATCCCAGCACCGGGATGGCGGCAGGACACAGGGAGAGCCGTTCCACCTCCCGTGTGAGAATGGCTGGGAATGGGGGAGGGAAAGGTGCCACCCGGCCCTGAGGCTGAGCCAGCGTGGCCACCTTGGGGCCTCTGGGGCCACTTTTCCCAGGGCGGAATTCTCACCGGCCACAGCTCCCGCTCCGTGCCAGGCGGGGAGGGGCTGCAGCCGCGGCCCCCCCGCCCCGGCAGGGCAGGGCAGGACGAGCTCCGCTCACCTGGGCAGGCTCGGCTCCCGGGGCGGGGCCGGGCTCAGGTGTTCCCATCCGTGCCCGGATTGGGCCGGGAGAGCACAGCCTGGCCTTATACGGGCACAGAGCGGCGCCGGCCGCTCCCCCGGCGTGGGCTGATGGGGCCGGCCTCGCTCGCTCCCTCCCTCCTCCCCTCCCTGGACACAAGCCAGGGATTGGCTTGCGGCCAGCCCGGGGATTTGGGGCTCCCGGAGGGGTTTGGGCCCCCCAGGCCCTGAGGGCACCCAGGGTGGGGCTGGAGATCCCCACGAGCCCGGGGAGAGGGACGGGGACGAATACCTGCTGAGCCCTTCCCTGCTTGCTGAACTCCCTGCTCTGTCCTGGAGCATTTAATGAGGAAAAGGAAATTATCCCCCTGAATTCCATCCTGGCTGAGGCTGCACGTGAAAAGAGCTGGGAAACTGAGGCGCGGTTTGGGCCGGGATGGTTCAGGAAAGGGAAATCCAAGCCTTGTCTTTTCCCCAAAGTTGGGGATTCCTTTTCCCAGTGGCTGACTTCTTGGGGAGATCCACTTCCATCCCTGGAAACGGTTGTGCCAGGCCTGGAGAGGGCCTGGAGCATCCATCTTCCTCCTTCTGCTCCCCTGGAGTCACTCCAGGTGTTGGCTGGAGCTGGGGGAGCAGCTGTGAGAGAACTGGGCCGGGCGGATTAAGCTGGGTTTGGAACCGGAGTGAGAGCTCCAGGCCATCGGTTCCCCATCCCAGGATGTTTCCATCTCCCTTCCCACACATTTCACCCCATGGCTCACGTGGGGGGATTTCTGCTCCCCTCTGGTGCTGAGCAGGAACTCAGCTGGTGCCGGGTTTCTCCAGGCTCCGGGCACTGGGAAGGACTGGGAAAAAGCCTGGCTGCTCCCAGACCAGGGTGCATCCCCAAATCCACTGAGGAAGGAAGGAGAGGTGGAAGAAGAACCAGGAATGCTCCCACCTGCAGCTGATTCCTGGGGAGCAGAGGGGCTGAGATTCCAAGATGGGAAAAGGGTTTGTCCCCTGATCAGGATGTTTTGGGTGTGTTCCTGGAGGATTTGGCCCTTAGAGGATGAAAAAGTGGAGTCAGAAAAGATCCAGGGATATTCCGGAGAGGGACTGGCAGCACAAGCAGCCAGAGGCTGGTGTTACCCGGCCCCAGGGAGGGGAAGGTGACAGATCCTTCCCCCTGTCCAGGTGGGATCGGATGGAAGGATGAGTTCCTCATCTTGGAGCTCTTTCACCTTCCCAGAGTGACTCCAGGTGTGGGGAGGCTCTGGAGGAGGGGGGCAGCGAGTCTGGGGGCACTGGAACAGCCAGGCTGGATCCCAGATGTCATTCCCACCTGGATGGGAGTTCCTGGTGGGTGAGAAACACCCTTCGGGATGTTCATGGAATCATGGAATGGTTCAGGTGGGAGAGACCCTAAAGCCCATCCAGTGCCCCCCCTGCCATGGGCAGGGGCAGGTCCCACCACCCCAGGGTGCTCCAAGCCCTGTCCAGCCTGGCCAGGGATGGGGCAGCCACAGCTGCTCTGGGCAGCAGGATCCCCTTTAGGATCCCCTCCGTGTCTCGCTCCTTTGGGAGCCGTTTCCCTTTCTCTGGAGGCCGGACCTGTGGGAAAAAGCCGGGAATTGTTTGGGATTTGGGGAGGTGCTGCAGCGGCGTCACCTTCCCGGCAGAGGGAGCCCGGAGCTCGTTCCTGGCGGCTCCAGGTGTGCGGATCCCTGGATGCGCCCCGGGAGCCACTTTCCCCGAGCCCCGGGAGCCGCTTCCCCCTGAGCCCCGGGAGCCGCTCCAGTCCGTGCCCCAGCCCCTGCAGCCGGGGCCGTTTCGCTGCCTCTTCCCGAAACCCCCCCGGCCCCCGCTCCCAGCCCCCGCATTGATCCGTCCCCGGCTTTGCCCTGGGATGTGTCACGCCCAAGACCTCCGGGACATCTGACGTGTCCGGTCCTGGGGAGGCTCCAGGCAGGGCTGGGATCATCCCCGGGAGCGGCTGGAGCTGATACGGCGTCGCCTGGAGGAGGCTCTGCCGTGGATTCCAGAGCGGCCTGGCAGATAAGAGGGATAAACATCCCTTGATCCCACAGAGCCCCTCAGCAGCTCCCAAATCCCCGTCGGGAATGTGCCCTGGCACCCCAGGGGTGACTAGTTGAAGGGGATCCCTGCAATCGGCCATAAAACACCATTATTGAGCCGTAAATGAGAGAATGCTGTTAATTATCCCATTTATTCCCATTTATTAATTACCCTCCCTAACCCTGGTTTTCCCAGCGATCCTCAGGCCCTGATCCATTTTTTACACAGATCTGAGAAGGTGAGCACCCTCTAACCATCCCACAACCATCCCTTTTTCCATAAAACCCGAGCTTTTCCATCTACCCCCCTGCCCCCACCCAAATTCAGGATCCTCTGAGTTCTTAGGAATTTTTAGGAAGCAGCCAGGTGGGATTTTGTGGCATTTTGAGCCAAAAACAGGGACGTGACAATCCTGGCACTTTCTGGGGCTGCCCCTCACCACTCCATCCTTCTCTGTTTCCCCCTTTTTTTCCCCCATTCTATCCCTTAAAAAAGGTAAATCCAATGTATTTTTATTCTGGATTGACAGCACTGATCTGGACAACACGGGGGGTGCAGCCAGGACCTTTTCTGAAGGGCTGGGATAGGGATTTTTTGGGGGTCCTGAGCTGATGGTGCTGCCTGGAACCTGCAGCAATTCCCTGGGGAATTTACAGCTGGAATTGGGGCTGGTTGTGACTCTGGGATAAGAACAGCAAGGGGAATTTGCCCTGAGGAAGAGGCTGGGCCCTGGTGAAGGAGGGACAGTGCAGGGGGCAGGATGGGTGTCCCAGAGCCGTGGATCGTCCCAGGCAGAGCTCAGCTCCCGTCAGTGGAGGGCAGGAATTCTGCTGGAGGGGTTCATTCCCTGGTGCCCTCGGGACCGGTCAGTGGGAACCGAGGCTGAGAGCAGTGGGAAGGGGGAATGCTGAGCTGGCTTTGTCCCTCCCGTGTCCCAGAACGGGGACCTGACTCCAGGAACGCGGCCAGAATCCCAAGTCTCAAACCAACCCTTTCATCCCCTGCTGCGGCTCAGGGGTCTCTCCCAGCCCCGTGGGTGGGGAAGGCTCAGAAACAGCAAAAAATCCCCAAAACCCAGTGTCAGGGAGGAAAAGCAGCGGGAAGGTCTCAGCTGAGCCCCAGCCCCCGCTGAGCTCCCCCGGCTGCCAGATCCCCCAGTTTGGGTGTCCCTGGCTCCCATTCCGGCCTCATCCTGGACAACACGAGCCCTGTTCTGCTCCCGCCCCGGGAATGGGGCTGCTCTGAGCAGAACCCGCTCTGTTCCTCCACCTGGAAGGGCTTTTCCCAAGGGCTCTGCAGGTTCCTGGCCCCAGAGGCAGCCCTGCGTCCAACCTGCCCAACTGGGAGCAACTGGGAGCTGCCCAGAGCCCCCCTCCCCCATTCTGCCAGGTTGGGAAACTGGAGTTAACCCTTTCCTCTGGTCTGGAATGTGCTTCCCATCCTCTGTCTCCCATCCCCTGCCCTGGATGCGGAGAGCTGCTCCCAAATTTGGCTCCTCCAGCACCCTGGGGGCCCTGGGCTGCTTCAGATCTCCCAGGGAAGTCCCCAGGGGAACAGGGAGCGGCTGTGATCCAAAAGGGCACCTCTGGAATGAGGGGCCGCAGGGAAGTGCAGGTGCAAGGACCTGGCCCAGGCGTGCAGGAATTCCCCTTCGGAGAGGGGCAGGAGGAGTTTGGGAAGGGGAAGCTGACCCCGAAAGGGCGGAGTGTCTCCCAGGTGAGCAGCAAACAGCAAAGCTGCTCCCAAATTTGGGTTCTCCGGCACCTCGGGGAACCTGGTCTGGTTTGGATCTCCCGGGGAAGTCCCTCTGGGGGTCAAGGAGCACCAAGAAACCTGTGATCCAAAAGGGCACCTCTGGAATGAGGGGCTGCAGGGAAATTGGGTGCCATGGGGTGCAGGAATTCCCCTTTGGAGAGGGGCAGGGGGAGTTTGGGAAGGGGAGGCCGAGCAGTGCTGAGTGTGGTCCCCTCAATCCCAAAACCTGGTCCCCAAGGCCTTGGATCCCGCACCGAGGCTGCCCCTCCGGCCCCGTGCCCTCCATCCCTGGGAAGCAATTCCAGCCTCGCTCGGTGCCAGAGCTCAGCCGGAGCCCCTGGCGGGTCCTGCTGGCGAGAAGCTGCTGCTCCAGCTGCCTGGGGTGGGAAGCTGGAGGAAACCAAGGACACGACGGATCCGAGAGACAAAATTTATTGTGACAGCCAAACCCCGTGAGCCAGAGCTGTGCTTCCTATCCTGCGGGAATGTGGGAATGGGGGCCCAGAATCCGGGAATGCGGGGGGGCTGAGTGGCAGTGGCTGGAGCCAAGAAGGAAAATTCTGCGGGGTTCTGGGTGGGGTTGGGAAGAGGCCGCAGGGATGGCTGTGCCAAGGCTGCAGCATCCCCCACCTGTGGCCATGGGGCACTTCCAGGGCTGGCTCCAGGAGCTCTGGAGTGCTGGGATCGGGATCGGGATTGGCCGAGGGGGGCATCCGGGTCAGGTACAAGCTGAGGTCAATAAATACAAAGGCACGGGAGATTTCCAGCTTCAGGCTGAAAGAGGGAGGATTTGGATTCGACTTTAGGAAGGAATTCCTCCCTCTGCGGGTGGGGAGGCCCTGGAATGGATTTCCCAGAGAATGCAGCTGCCCCATCCCTGGCAGTGCCCAAGGCCAGGCTGGACGGGGCTCGGAGCAGCCTGGGACAGTGGGAGGTGTCGGGGTGGGATGGGATGAGCTTTGAGCTCCCTCCCAGCCCAACCCGGGCTGCTCCCAGGGCAGTTAAATAGGAACCAATAGCCCAGTTTTAGGAGCTGGAACTGCTGTGCGGAGCCTGGAGAGAGGGACGGATTATGGAAATCAGAGTTTTGAGGCGTTTTAGCTTTGGTGAAGGAATGAGGGGCCCCCCAAAGGCAGGGAGTCACCCTGAGGTGGCCAAGGGTCCCCCAGGGTGTCACCAGATCTGTCAATCAGGTGACAGATCCATCCCTGGGGTTTTCCTCCCTCTCCCCCAGTGTGGAAACCTGGATGGTGCCTTCCTTGGAAGCCCCGTCAGGGATCACCCTCCGAGCAGGGAGAGGGTTTGGCACCACCAGTGAAGGGACCGATGGCAGCTGTTAAAGCTGGGCTGGGGACACTTCCCTCCTGCCGGGGGGGACCGCAAATCCCCTGGGCAAGGAGCCCTGGAGAGGAAGGTGAAGGGAATGGAAGAGTCCCTGAAGTCCTGGGCTGGCTCCTGCTTTAACTGGGAACGGAGCTGTGAACTGGGATGGTGGGAAGACAAGGGACGACCTGGAGAGGATCCTCATCCTTCATCCCTTGGGTGCGGGCTGGAGCTCAGGAGTTCAGGAGGAAGAGCTTCCCAGGTGCCTTGGATCCGTGCTCATCCCGTTCTCTATGAACATTCCCCGGGGGTCCCGGGGCCGAGCTTGGGCCAGGTCCCGGTGTCCAGAGTCCCCGTCCCGTCCCGGGCTCTCCTGGGGCTCCTGGTGCTGTCTCCGCTCGGCTCCATGCCCCCCGAGCCCTGGGCAAACAGCCGGGAATTCCGCAGGGTGCTGGCAGATGCTGGGAGGAGGGGGGAGGTTAAAACCCTTCCGTCAGTCCCCGAGCTCCGGGTCGGAGGGATCAAGGCACTTACGGGGCTTCGGCCGGGAGTGGACAGCGCTGATGATGGTGGGAATGGGCTGCTCCATGCTGGGAAGGGAAGGACAGCGTCAGGACACGGCTCCAGCTCTCCCAGAGGGCTGAAAGGGCTGGAACTGGGCCTGGGGGAGTTGGGATCGTGGTAGGACCGAGGGTGAGGCTGGACCAGGAAGGGCTTCCACAGCCCCGGGGCAAAGCACCCGGAGAAGGTCTGGAACCTCAGCCTGGGGAGTCTGAGGAGCACTTGGGAGCAAGGCATGGGATTGAACTGCTGGGAACCACCGGGATTTGTTCCTTCTTCGGCCAAACCTTCAGTACCCGACTCAGAACTTGGGCTTCGGGCAAGCTGGGCTTTGGGAGCTGTCCCTGCCCGTGGCAGGGGGTGGGACCGGGGAGACCATCCCAAAGCATTCCATGATGTCTCCATCCCCCCAGGTGCATCCCTTCCCCACCTGAGGCGGAGGAATCCGGGCTCACCTGCTCTCCTCCCCTTCCATGAGCTTCCTGTAGGTGAGGATCTCCACGTCCAGGGCCAGTTTGATGTTCATGAGCTCCTGGTACTCCCGGACCAGGTGAGCCACGTGCTCCCGGCTGCGCTGCAGGGCCTCCTCCAGCCCAGCCACCTTGGCCTTGGCGTCCCGGAGGGTCCCCTCTCCCTGCTCACCGGCCTCGCGGATGTGCTCCTCCAGGTACAGGCACTGGGGTGTGCGAGAGGGAGTCAGGGGGCTTGGGGAGGGAATTCCACCCCTGTCCCGTTACCCCCCCCAGAACACCCCTGTCCCATTATCCCACCCCAGCATAACCTGTCCTGTTATCCCCCCAGGACACCCCTGTCCCTTTTCCCCCCAGGACACACCTGGCTCTTCTGGGACACGATGCAGGACCGCAGCTTCTGGATGCGGATGTTCAGATCGGCGATTTCCCGCCGGCTGTCGAGGAAGTGCCCCCCGAAGGAGCCAGGCTGGGAGCTGCTGTCGGTGAGCTGCGGGGAGAGGGAGCAGGGGTGCCCTGGGGTCACCTGCATTGCTTGGGGAAAGATCTGGGGGTGGTTCCCATCCTCTCTGGCTGTGGCTGTGCCGGGCTCACCTGGCTCCTGCGATCAGTCACATTCCTGCTCTTTGGAGAGCTGGAAGGACATTTCCATCTCCACTGGGAGATGTCAAGGATTTCTCCAGTGTAGAGAGCCCAGAGTAAATGGATTTACTCTGGATTTAGTGCCCGGAGCTGATCTGGGACAGTGCCTCGTCCCTCCCTCCATTCCCGGGTGCAGCCCATCCCTCCCATCCTGCTGATCCGGCCGTTTCCACGCACGGAGCAGGGGTCTGGTACCTTCCTCCGGGTGAGGGCCTCAGCCTCTTCCCAGCTCCGCAGGGCCAGAGCCTCGTACTGGGCCCGGACGTCCTCCACGATCCTGCCCAGGTCCGGCCGGGAGCAGCTGTCGATCCCCAGCACCACGGAAATGTCCTTGATTTCTGTCAGCAGCTCCTCCAGCTCCTGCAGAACCACAGGACAACAGGAAAGAGAACGCAGAGCTGGGAACTGATGGAATGGCTTGGGTGGGAAGGAACCTCAAAGCTCATCCCATCCCACCCCTGCCATGGGCAGGGACACCTCCCACTGTCCCAGGCTGCTCCAAGCCCCGTCCAGCCTGGCCTTGGGCACTTCCAGGGATGGGGCAGCTCTGGGAAATCCATTCCAGGGCCTCCTCACCCTCACAGGGAAGAACTCCTTCCCAGTATCTGGTCATATCCAAGATTCCCAGGAGTCAGAGAGAGCTAGACCCTCCAGGTGGGCTGTGCTTGAGCAGAACAGCTTCCATGTGGAGATGGGGAGAATTCCTAACGTTTCACTCTCTGGAGCTGGGAATCTGGTGGTGCTTGCTCCATAAAATCCAGACTCAAGGTGGGGTTTGGGATCTTTGGATAAAATCTGGTAAAAATCTGACAAAACGGTGGCTTTGGACCACTCCAGGAGCAGGGAGAATCCTGGATCCTTAAGGCTGGAAAAGACCTGTAGGATCACCAGATTCCAGCTGTTCCTCAGCAGGGCCAAGGCCACCCCTGATCGTGTCCCCAGGTGCCACATCCACATGCTCCTTGGGCACTTCCAGGGACGGGGACCCCACCCCTGCCCTGGGCAGCTGTGCCAGGGCTGGACACCCCTTTCCAGGAAGGAATTTTCCCTGATATCCAACCTAAACCTCCCCTGGCATTCCCTCTTGTCCAGTTGGTTGTTCCCCAGGAGCAGAGCTGGAGCCGACGATCGTGGCCCAATATCCATCGGTATCCATGATGGATGTGAAGGGTTTTGGGAAAACAAAGGCAGTGTGGATGGTCCCACAGCCCAGCGATGCTGGAAAATGCCCTCTCCAAGCTCTGCTGCGGGATCTCTTTGGGATGTCAGAGCCTGAGCTACAGCTGCTCAGGGAACCAGAAGCCTTCCCTGGACACAGCCACGGCTGGCAGAGCCGCTCTGCTCTCTGTCCCGGGAATGGCAGCGCGGGGGGAGGCAGGAGCCCCCGGGTCACCCGCTGGGATATTTGCTCTGGGTTAGTCACAGCTGGAGAAAACAGAGCCCAGAGTGGAGAATTCCCCGCCCTGAGCCTGGAAGGGCCCCTGGATCCAGGTCTGTGCCCAGGCTCGATCTGGAGCAGCTGCTCCCTTTCTCCTGCTCTGCACCAGGAATTCCTTCTCCTCCTCCCCTTCCTTTGTTCTTCCCTTGGTGCTCAGGTCCCTTCGGAGCAGGAATTGTGCTCCTCGATTCCCTGCCCTGGCTGGGCACACAAAGGGCTCAGGGATGACACAGAAATACTCCCAAAAAGCAGGGTGATCAGGAGATTTTATCCCACCGGTGTTTAATCTGTGAGTTTCCGTGTTAATCTTGGAGCAGGTGAGAAGATTTGTGTTTATTGGGAATACTGGATCATTTGGTGAATAAAACCCCCAGACTGGTCACTCATTAATGAGAAACAAGGGTGGGATTTTCTCCTGATTCATCCCAACAAGCAAAGCTTTCCTCATTTTCCCTCCCCCTGGGAATGTGCCTGTACCTGGTGTCATCGAACCCACAGAGAAGGTGAGACAGGAGAGGCTGGGGATGAGATTTTTACATGAATTGGGGGTTAAAAACCACAGCTTTTTCTGGGACCCACGGGAAATCAGCTGGAGATCTTGCAGCATGGCCTGGAGCAGGGCCTGATTTCCAAAAAAATCTGTGCTAAAACTGCTTGGTGCAAGGAATAATCTCATTTTAGAGCAGGTCAGGCTCCCTGAGCAGTTGTGCTGGGAGGCAGCTCCTGCCTCTCCGTGCCTCAGTTTCCCACAAGGAATGTTCATATTCCTCCATCGGGCACTGTAATTGTTCAGATTGCTAGGATTTAGATAAATCCCGAGTGCGCTCCCACACTGCTGATCCTGCTGGGTGATTTTCCAGGCCCTGGGTCGGGGCCTGGAGTCATTTCTGAGGGAGGTCCTTCCCCCTGGCTGGAATTGTTCCCGACTGGGGAAGGAGGAGGTTGGATGTGCTTCAGAGCACCCAGGGTCTCCAGGTGTGCTGGGCTTTGGGCTCTTCCTGGAGTCTGAACATTCGGCTCACCAGGGCCAAGGTCTGGGGCAAACCCAGTCCCTGTGGGCAGGAGCTGAGCCCCAACAGCCAGTTTGGGATGGGGTTGGAATTCTGGGCTGTTCCAGGGCCGAAGGAATGTCCTGGCCCAGCTCCAGCACTGGTTTTAGTGGAGGGGAGGGATCAGCTCCTCAGGCCCTGTCGCAGCCATGGCACGGCTGTGACACCCTGGCCAAGCTCCCGTGGGCATGGAAATCCAGGATCTGTCCCCAAAATGCTGTGTTTCCCACGGCATCCCAGCCCTCTCCAGGTGTGCTCCCACCTGCTCGTAGATGGTTTTCTTCAGCTCCAGTAGCTCCTGGAGCCCTTTGAGCTTCACCTCCAGCTCCGTGCGGTGCAAGGTGCTCACATCCAGATCCTGCACGGATGGAAAGGGATCCTTTAATCCATAACTGGATTTATAGCCAGTCATTCCCACTGCTCCCCCTCCCCAGGGAGTGCCCTGCTTGCTCCATCCCCGGGAATGTTCCAGGACACGTTGGACGGGGCTTGGAGCACCCAGGATGGGGCGGAACGGGATGAGCTCCTTCCCACCCACCCCATCCCCGGATTTATCAGCAGAGACGTCCGGGACTGCTCTGCAGCGGGGGAGGCTCCTTTGAGGACCTTCTCCCTTTGTTTTGTGGGATTTGTTGGTGGGAGGCTCCGCTGGGCCGGGTGGGGCTGGGTCGTCCCCTCCCAGCTTTGTTCCGCACAAAAGGCTCCGCTCACTGAGAACTCGGGAGCTGTCCCTGGAAGTGTCCGGGAATGCCCTTCCTGGCTGAGCGTGCCACGGAAAACATGGAATTAGCCAGGATGGGTATTTGCGGGGAACATTCCCTCTCTCCCCACACCCCTTCTCTGCCCCCGGATTGGGGGTTTAAAATCCCCAGATACAAAATCCCAGTTCCAGCGGATTCCCACCCCGGCTCCTGCCGGCGCCGGAGCTTTGCCCGGGGTTTGCCCAGGGCGTGGCCCCTCCGCAGGGAACAAAGCAAATCCTTTATCAGTTCCAGCCCTTCCCAACCCTAATGGCACCCGGAGGGAACACGGGGAGGAGGGGGCGGCCTGGGAAGGGTTTGGACCCCTCAGGCCAGGGAAATCCCGGGGTGCAGGGATGGGGATGCGCTGACAGGAAATCCCGGGGTGCAGGGATGGGGATGTGCTGAGCAGGAAATCCCGGGGTGCAGGGATGGGGATGCGCTGACAGGAAATCCCGGGGTGCAGGGATGGGGATGTGCTGAGCAGGAAATCCCGGGGTGCAGGGATGGGGATGCGCTGACAGGAAATCCCGGGGTGCAGGGATGGGGATGCGCTGATCCCCAGGTGCTGCCGGGGGATTTTCAGGAGCCACTCCAGACTCCCCCTCCTGTGGAACTGGGACTGGTCTCCTCCCTGTCCTCCTCCAGACCTTGTTATCCCAAACCAGCTGAGCCTGGATCACCTCCAGGCCCTTCCCTGGCTGTGCAGGGCTGCGTAGAGCCAATCCAGGTGAAGAATTCCCTTCCCTTCCCGCTGACCTTTTTGAGCTCCGTGAAGGTGAATTCCATCCCGCTGCAGAGGCGAATTTCATCCTCGTACCTGCGGAGTGCCCAAAGCACGAGATCAACCACGGGGAAACTCAGGGACACTCAGGGTTGTCTTGAGACCCCCAAAGATCCAAACTCTCTGCTTTTCCTGTGATGTCGTCCCTCCTTGAGGCATCGTGGGCAGGAGTGAGGAGAAGCTGCCACATTCCGCCTGCCCTGGAACACCAGGGGCACTTTTGGGATGAAGAATCCCAGAGCAGAGGGGAGGGAGCTTTAACTGGGATTTCATTTGGGACCGGGCAGCCTCAGGTTCCTCACAAAGGGACGGGGCGGGGGGGATTGGGCTCTGCCCAAACTCCTCAATTTTCACCCCAAACCTTTTACTGGAGTTTCACCTCCAGGGTCGGAGTCTTCCCAAGGGAGAAAACTCTGGCTTGTGAAAATTCTGAGAGTTCTGGACTGGTGTCATAACTCAGCCCAGGTGATTTGTGAAGGAACACAGGCAAAGGAATTCATGGGAAACTGCCCATGGAGCGGAAGGAACCAAACTGGGATGGGGCGGAGTCCCAAGGATCCCTGAGAGGAATGGGCCCACGGGTGTTTAAATCCAGGGGGGACAGGGCAGGGCCAGGCAGCAAAGCCTCTGTCCAGGGGCAAATGGGTATGAGCGGGAATTAGGGAACACTCCACCCCTTGCTGGCTCCTGGGACAGGGCTGTGGTGATCCCAGGGACCCGACCAGGAAAGCCACAGGGCGCACTTTGGGCCCAGCAGTGCTTGGTCAGAGCAGGAGAATGCTGGGATGGGGGTCGGTGTCCCACAGCGGCTGGACACGCGGTGGGAATGTTGGGAATGCTGGGAATGTTGGGAGTGTTGGATCAGAGCAGGCTGAGCTCTCCCTGCTCTTCCCTGATCCCTCAGGCTCCTCTTAGCCTAAGGTGGACACGACATTCCATGGAATCAGGGAATCGTTACGGTTGCAAAAGCCCTTGGAAAGCATTGAGTCCAACTGTTCCCCCAGCACTGCCACGGCCACCCCGACCGTGTCCCCACATCCACATGGCTTTGGTGACCCCACCCCTGCCCTGAGCAGCTGTGCCAGTGCCTGGACACCCTTCTTGTGAGGAATTTTCCCAATATCCAACCAAACCTCCCCTGGCCTGGGGCCATTTCCCTTGTCCTGTTGTTCCCTGGGAGCAGAGCCCAACCCCTCCAGCTGCCCCCTCCTGTCTGGAGTTGTGCAGAGCCACAAGGTCCCCCCTGAGCCCCTTTTTCTCCAGGGTGAGCCCCTCAGGTCCCTCAGGAGTTCTCCAGCCCCTCCCCAGCTCCATTCCCAGCTCTGGACATGCTCCGGCCCCTCAGGGTCTCCCTTGGTGGAAGGGCCCTGAAGTGACCCCAGTTCCAGGCTGTGAACTCAGACTTTCCGTGCTGCTTGGACACGTCACCGGATGGGTCTGGGGGAGGCTGAGACCTTTGGGAATGAGGTAAAATGGGATCTCCCCACAGACTGGGGACAGGAACATCGGGAATGCAGCCGTGTGCTGCTGTTTGGGGTCTGGTGCATCCAGCCAGAAGGTCCTCAGGAGCCCAGAAGGTTTTTGGGAGCCTTCCCTGCTGTGTACCAAGTGTGGGAATGGGGAGCTGTGCCTGGGGCAAGGGAGCAGATGTTGGGAAAGGGGGGAAGTCGTGCTCAGGAGCTGACCTGGAATGTCCAAAGCAGCTCCCTGGAGCTGCAGCTCCCTCACCGAGGGGGCCGTGAGGGCGGAGGCTGTGACAGTCACAGCTTTGGGCACTCCGGGCTTCCCCCTGAGTCCCCCTCAGTGCTGAACTCGCCCTCCCCTCCCCTGCTTTTCCAAGGCTGGGCAGAAGCGGCTGACGGGATTTACCTGCCTGGTCTGTGCTCCTCGCCTGGAATGTCAGCACGGCTGGAACCCTGTCAGCCCCACTGGAGCACTGTCAGCCCCCAGAACCCTGTCAGCCCCCCGAACCCTGTCAGCCCCGCTGGAACCTTCTCAGCCCCGCTGCGCCGGGACCAAGCTCAGTGTCTGTCTGTAGCCTTCCTTCCTTCCTCCTCCTCGCAGCTCAGCCTGGTCCCAGGGTGTCCCGGTGTGTCCCAGCCTGGCCCCACACCCCTGGCCGAGCCCCGCTCCCAGCAGAGCAGAGCCGGCCCAGCCGGCCCAACGCGCTCCTGCCACGCTCCCAGGACCGTGACTCACCCGGGGCCAGAGCTGGAGCATTCCACAGGCACATCCCAGCGTTTATCTCCCGGGAGATAATCCCGGGGCACTGCAGGAGGGCAAATCCAGCCCTTCCTGTACTTAGGACACTTGAGACAGCGTCTGCTCACCCCGGGCTCCTTCCACGGAGCAAAATCCAGGGAACCAGAGCTCAGGCAGGCTTAGTGCCCTCCTGGATGTGCCTGTCCCCTCTGCATCCCTCCATCCATCCCTACCTGTCCCTGGATGTGCCTGTCCCCTCTCCATCCCTCCCTTTGGAATTGCTGAGGAGAGGTGGGAGTGTCCCAGTGAGTCCCATCCCGGTGGGTTTGGGAAGCAGTCCCTGGCTCGGGATGGAGTCAGGGCCTTATGGGGGGACTCCCCCAGGCACATTTCCCATCCTAGAGGGCTTCAGGTGTTCCCGTGTCCCATCCCGAGTGCCCCAGCCTGGCTGAGGGCATCACTTCTAGTGGGAAATCCAACTGGTTCTTCATTTTTCCTCCCCCAGAATTCCCTGGGGAAAAGAGACCTCCCAGATTTGCCTGATTTGTGCAGAGACTTGCTCCAGAAATGCCCCTGGGCTGGGCCAGGGCTGGATGGGGCCTGGGAGTTCTGTCCCCCTGAATCGCTTTTGAGGGATGGAGCATCCCAATCGTGCCTTATCCCACTGTCCACGTCACGGGAAAAGTCACAAGAAATCCGGTGGGGAGAACTCCCGGGCCGCCTGTTCCTGGGAGCACCTGCATCCCTAAGAAATCAGGCTGGAAATCCCTGGAGTGCTGGGAGCTGGGAATGCCTGAAGCAATTCCTGAGTGCAGATCTGAGCACAGCCTGTGGCTGCCCCATCCCTGGAGTGTCCCAGGCCAGGCTGGACGGGGCTTGGAGCAGCCTGGGACAGTGGGAGGTGTCCCTGCCCATGGCAGGGTCCCTTCCCACCCAAACCAGTCTGGGATTCTGCTTCCCCAGGGAGCGCAGGGAGGGCCAGGGGCTCCAGGCAGGGATGGCAGGTCCTGACCTTTGTATTATCCAAACAAAGAGCAGGCAGGCACCTCCCACGAGGAATTTAGGACTTTTTAGGCACCTGAATGTCACTTGAAGGACTCCAGGGAGGATGATTTCAGTGTAAGGTGGAGAATCAAACTCCTGGTTCTTATTCCTGTCCAGTTCCTCACAACATTCCCTGTCCTTGGCACTGCTGAGGCCTCTGGAATGCTGGGGTTTGGGGATCTCACAACAAGAGAGACCCTGAGGGGCTGGAGCAAGTCCAGAGATAGAAACAGAGCTGGGAAAGGGATGGAGCAGCACGGAAGGGTCTGGAGAACTCCTGAGGGAGCTGGGAAAGGGGCTCAGCCTGGAGAAAAGGAGGCTCAGGAGGGACCTTCTGGCTCTGCACAACTCCCTGACAGGAGGGGGCAGCCAGGGAGGATTCAGGATCCGCTCCCAGGGACAAGGGAAAAATGGCCTCAAGTTCCACCAGTGGAGGTTTAGCTGGATATTTGGAAAAATTTCCATGGAAAGGGTTGTCCAGCCCTGGCGCAGGCTGCCCAGGGAGTCCCCACCCCTGGAAGTGTCCAAAACCGTGTGGATGTGACACCTGGGGACATGGTCAGTAGTGACCACGGTGGCGGAGGGTTGATGGTTGGACCTGATGATCTCCAAGGACTTTTCCAACCTGAATGACTCCACGATTCCAACCTGCTCTGAGCTGATTCGGGCATTTCACTGCTGTGTCTCCCTTAGAAGGAGCCCTCAGCCCTTCCCTGATTTGCAGCCACCTCGAGCAGGGCTTGAGGAGCCAGAGAATCCTTGGGCTGAACTCCCTGGAGAGGGCACGGATCGTTCCTGCCTCACCTCGGGAGCGGGGCTGGATCCCAGCGGGGATTTCTATCCCGCGAGTCCCTCGGCACCACCTTGGCTTGGACAGTCCCTGCACGGCCCAGGTCCCCCGGGAGCCTCCAGAGCTCCGGGAAGGTGCCGGTGTCACTGGGAGGGAAAGGAGCTCATTTGGGATTCTCCTGTGGGATGCAAATGAGTCCCATAATGAGGGAGGCATTGTCTGCTCGGGACCGGGCATGGCCGAGCTGCTCTCTCTTATCTGCACATCTCAGAACTCCCCAGAGATAAGAGGAGCTCCCCAGAGATAAGAGGCAGCTGCACCTCCCCCCACCTTCGGCTGCCTCCCTGTTCTCAGTCAGGACCATCTGGGGCACAATTTCGACCTTTTGGTCAAAGCACAGTTTGGCAGAAATGCTTCGGGTGAAGGGGGAAAGGAAGGGATCCCACACTCATGGAACAGCATATTCCTTCCTTATGAAGGAATTCCTCTCTGTGAGGGTGGGGAGGCCCTGGAATGGATTTCCCTGTGGCTGCCCCATCCCTGGCAGTGTCCAAGGTCAGGCTGGACGGGGCTTTGAGGGGAAGGTGTCCCTGCCCATGGCAGGAGTGGCACCGGATGATCCTTAAGGTCCCACCTAAGCCATTCTGTGATGATGAATATCCTGAGCTGGAAGACACCCACACGGATCATCAAATCCAACTCCTGGCCCTGCCCGGGACACCCCAAAATTCCCACCATGGAGCCAGGAGCATTGTTTTCTGTACTGAGCAGCCTGGTCCAGAAATCACTTTGGGGACAAAGTTCTGGTTTGTGGTACCTGTGTGGAGAATAAACACTCCTGTTTTCGTGGCTGTCACTCCCGCAATGCCATTCCTTGAGCTGTTCTCCAGCAGAGGCTCCTCTCAGACCCTGCTCTCCTCGGAATTTCATTGTTATGGCTTTCCTTTCACCTCTCACTAACCAGGAAGAGGTTGTGATCCTAAGTTCTCAAACCCACACTTCTGTGCACACCGAACTAGGAATATGTTCCTGGGAATCTCAGCGGGCTGAGTTAAATCAATCCCATGCCGCTCCCTGTGCCCCAGCTGAATCCCTCTGGATACAGACATGGATGGACATGGATAGAGACACTTACTTGCTCCGGAAGGTGTCCATGGTGCTCAGGACCTTCGCCAGCTCCGACTCCAGGTTCTCCTGCTCGTAGTTGAGCGCCTTCATCTCCTGGTTCATTTTGCTCATGTACTGCTCGTAGATGGCCTTGATGTCTGAGTCTGAGTGGGAATTATCCTGGTCCTTTAGGAAGTTCCACCTGGTCGTCAGGATCTTGTTCTGCTGCTCCAAGCTCTGGACCTACGAGAGAGGTTTCAGAGGTGTCAGTGACACCGAGAGCCACAATCAAAGCCTGGCAGGGCAGGAGATGTTGGAGACCTTCAGAGGAGCTGCTGGAATCAGCAGATTTCCAGGGAAGAATGAGAAATCCCTTCAAAATTAGGCCTGAGGATGGAAAGTTATGGAATCATGGAATGGTTTGGGTTGCAAGGGACCTTAAAGATCACCCAGGTTCACCCCTTGGCATGGGCAGGGACATCTGCTTCTTTTAGGGGACTTTTAGGGCTTTTACATGTTACTCACTAATTAATTTCTCCATAGAACACGGTGACATCAAAATAAACACAGTAACATAAAAATAAACATGGTGACATCGGGATAAACACAGTGACATCGGGATAAAGGAGTCACCGACCATAGGAATGGTCAGTTCTGTCCCCTCTCCATGTGACCATGGACTCCTGGAAACCCCTCCAGGATCTCCAGATCCAGGTGCTGAGTCCAGTCCAACAGGGCAAAGCCAAGGCTGCGGATCCAGCCCAGCTCCCGCAGGGATGTCCAGGGTCAGCCAAGGGCAGATTTCCTACCCTAGAGAGCACAAAGACAGGGAACCCTCTGGACTGCGAGGAGTTACAGCACGGAGAGGCTCAGGGAATGAATCAGGGTCCGGGTTTATTGCAGAGCAGCTCAGACAAAGCTCTGGAGAACATCCCAGGTAATTACAGACTCCAGGTGAGCTCCCTGTGCTGGCTCCAAGAGGACAACGCTGCCCTTCCACCGCCCGCCTTTGAGGAACCTGCTCCTCTTTCCCAATATTCCCAATCTCACCAGTAACGCTCCAAGTTTAACAGTTCTCATCTTCAAAGCTCTTGGCCAACTCCAATTAATTGGCTAATTGCTACCTCTGGGAGCAACCCCAGTCACGTTTTGGCTGGAGATGCCGGAGCTGCCTCCAAGTTTCCCGTGCTGCATCCCGGGATGACTCAGGGCCGATGCTGTGCCCGGGGCACTGGGAGCACTGGGGGCAGGAGCCATCAGACCTCCAGCCTTGGGGTCCAAAGGAGAGGCAGAATTCCAGCTGCCAACCCAGATGTGGCACCGTCTTTCTCCAAATCCTTCTTGTCCCAACAGAGAGAGCAGCCAAGCAAAGCAAAGCCATTTTGCTTGGGAGTTTCCAGCAGAAGGGATGGGAGTGTTGGGATGTTCCAGGTCGCACTCTTGGGGACCTCATCCTTCCTTCCTGGGATGGGAATGGATTGTGGTGGCCGTTGTTCCAAGTCCATCTCTGACCTTTAATTAATTCCTGACCTCCTTCCTAATCCTCAGCTGCTCCTTTCATCCCTCACATTCCTGTTCCCAAACCATCGCTGGGCTGAACTGGTTCCATCTTGGCTTCCAACATCTGCTTGGTGCTGGGTGATCTTTAAGGTCCCTCCTGACCCAAACCATTCCATGACTCCTGCAGTGTCCCCCTCAGTGGAAATCCTCCCCTGCATAGCCTTTTAGCAGGAGCTTTGCAGAGGGATCACTCAGCTTCGGCCTCATTCCCTGGAATTTCATGCCTGAACACAGAAGCGGCCAAAGTTTGGTCCTCGCAGGCCTTCCCCTCTGGGCCGCTTGGGATAAAGGCAGGGCCTCAAACGGGGCTTGGCTTTTCCCTGTCTTCTTCTCCATCTGTCTGGAAAATAAATCTGATCTGGAACAGCTGGAAAACCATCAGCACCAAACTCCTGTAGCCGTGTGGTCAATTACCCCTGGAATCATCCGCTGGGGATCGAGAACATCTAAATCCCTGATTAAAAAGCCAAGTTCTCTTTGATATGGAAGTGTCATTCCCTTCCTCTGGAATGAGGGCCTGGGGCAGGTGCCTCAAGTTGCCACTTGATGCAGCTCTTGAAGCCTTCAAAGCAGCTTGGGAGCTGCAGTCAGAGACCTTGGCCCAGGGGGTGTTTGTGTCCCTGAGCCCCCGGCCCAGGGGGTGTCCCTGTCCCAGGATCCACATGGATCAGGAGGTCGCTGGGTTGGGTTTGTTGGGAAACCTGGAACTCTCTCAGTTCTTCCCTCCGTGCTGTCAGGGAACAGGCCTGGCTCAGGCACACAGGGCTGTGTCCCTTTCCCTGCTCCCGTCCCTGCTCTGAAGGCCCAGCAAACCCCGACCTCTCCACCTGGACAGTCCAAATTCCAGCCTCCACCATGCGGGTGTTTCCCACACCAGGTGTTCTCCAAACTCCCACTGCCACGATCTCGGAAAGGCTGTGCCCCTCCATGAGAGCCAGGCCTGGGCCTGCTGGCACTGCCAGGTGTGGCTGGTCACAACCGTCCCCCTTGGAGAGATCACTGGAGATGTTCCCACAGCCTTCTCCTTCCCAGTGTGAATTCAGGTCCTCGGAGAGTTAAAACAAATCAATCCCGGACCGCTGGAGGCTGGCAGGGAGAGCTGCATGAAGCAATCCCGGAGATTACATCTGTTTACAGAGCAGGGCTCTGCAGGAACCTGCCTGCTCCGGGAGCTGTTTTCCTTGGAGAAACTTCTGCTTCTCCCGGTTTCGCAGAGATGAAAGCAACGCTTTCTTGGCCCCTCTCCTCAGAGCCTCGCAGGCAGTGGGTGGGGGGTCTCCCTGGCCCTCCGCGCTGCGAGGCGCAGCTGGGCTGAGTTTCCAGGGATGAGCTTCCAGGCATGAGCTTCCAGTTCTCTTCAGCAGCCGGAATTGGAGCTGCCGCCATAATCGGCGTCACTGCCCGTCACTGCACTGTTGGGCCGCTCCGGAGCCAAGGCCTCCTGCCCACGGTGCCTGCACGGCTCAGCCGGGGCTGCTCGGGGCCCCCGAGCTCTGGGGTCCCTCAGGGCCTCCACGGGGTGCCAGGCACAGCCCTCGGACGCGCCGTCCCCAGGGATGCTGCTGCCCTCGTTAGCACAGAGCTCGGAAGGAATAACTAATTGGGTAATTAGCCGGATGTTCCCAGCCTGGCCGGGGGGGGCTGCAGGCCCTGGTGGGTCCCCGAGAGCCGGGGCAGCGCCTGCACCCCCTCCCCACCGCAGCCAGGAGCTGTCCCTACCTTCTCGATCAGGGTCACGAACTGGTTGTTGAGCACTTTGATGTCCTCCTTCTCCCGCTGCCGCACGGCCTGGAAGTCGGTGTCGATGTCCAGGCGCACGGGGGCCGGCAGCCGGCCGTCCCTGGCGANGCTGGCCCCCCCGTCGGGGCTGCGGCGCTCCGGGGCCGGGCTCCCGGCGGCTCTGCCGCGGCTCATCCTCGCCGGCAGCTCCCCGGAGCGGAGCGAGCCGCTGGAGAAGGCAGCGCAGGGGGTGGTCATGGCCGGGCCGC